>PISW01006154.1:0-115119 GCA_004023785.1 Mungos mungo | reverse complement strand
CCCCCCCCCCGAGGGCTTCCCGGCCGCTCCCGCCGCCGGGCCCGCGCCTACCTGGTCGGGTCACTCCGCCGTCCGCTCAGAGTGCGCCCGCGGAGCCGCCCCTCCGCCCGCTCTGAGCCCCCCTCCGGGCCCCCGACGGGCTGGCGCCCGCCCTCCAGCCCCAGAGCCGCTGGGTCCTAACGCGAGGCCCGCCCGGCCGCCCGCCCGCGGGTCTCCAGCCCACTTCGAGGGCGGCCCTGGGGGAGGTGCCCCAGGGGCCGCCCTCACGTCTGCGCAGACCTCTGGCGGGCATGACTCCTCTCCGGGCTCCTCGCCACGTCTGGGCTGCAGTCTACTTGTGAGGTGAGTTTTGGAGGACGTGTCACCCCATTTCACAGAGGAGGAAACTGAGGCTCCTAAAGGCGATTCACCCGCCACCAACTCAGCTCTCCCTTCTGGCTTCTCCTACTGTCCAGGACAGCCCTCCTGGCCTGCTTTCCCTCCTGCCTCTCTGGCTGTGCCTTCTGGGTATTCTTAGCCAGCTCCAGGCTGGGGGCTGGCTTCCATCTCCTGCACTGCAGACTGTGGACCACAGGCTACCAGACCTGGCCCTATGAATGTCCCCAGGGATCCAAGTCCAAATTCATGACCCCTGACCCTCCCCCAGACCTGGCTGTCCTAGAGGTTCCCATCTGGGAGCCAGTACCGCCACTTTCCATTCCTCAGGCTTCCTCTCCTGCTCTCAGCCCCTGCCTCCAATCCAGCACCCAGACGCTAATCCTGCCTCGCAAGTCTTTTTCACACGAGTCCACTCTGTCCACCGTGCTGTAAGCCACCACTAGCTCTTGCCCCGACTCTCTAATAAGCCTGAATCTAGGCCTCCCCAAGTGGGCCTTGCCCTCCCAGACCCACCTCTGACACTGGCCCCCTTCTCCTTAAAGCTTCTGCTAGTTTCCATGGTGCCTGGGATCAAGGCTAAGTTCCCCAGGGACTCTACCCTTCATCTTGGTCTGGCTCTACCTGGTCCCCCAGCTGCCACGATGGCCATTTGGCCATCTCTCCCTAAACCCCGTCCCCTGCCTGCTACTGGACTTTTTTGCTCAAGCCCTTTCTTCCTCTTGAAACACCGGTGAGGTCTCCCTCCTTCGGGGTATGGAGCACACCCTCCCTTCCTCAGGGGAGCCCCCCACCCCGCCGCCCCTGAGCCCTTTCTGCTCTACTGCTCACAGCTCTCATGTTGCCCTCTGTGACCACGTGAATCCTGCTCCTCTCCCAGACGAGCCCCACGAAGACGGCAAGACAGCGACAAAGTCTGTTTTCGCTCATCCCCGGTTATGCTCATTAGGCTCCGCGCCAGGCTCAGAGCAGCTGCTCAGTAAATAAACATCAACGGAGTGAATGAATACGTGCTCAGTTCTCCTGGGAGAGCCGGGTGGGGGGTGGGGGGTGCAGGTCTCTGCCCTGCCTGGGCTGGAGGCAGGGGCTCAGGCTGGGAGGACACGGGGGTCTCCTTGCTCCCAGCCCGGCACCCCACGACTGCCCATCCCTTATGTCCCACGTGTCGTTTGCTCCCCCGTGCTGGTTTGGCAAATGAATATCTGTCACCCCCTCGCCAGGGTCTATCACAGAATAGCAGGGGCTGCCCTGTCTGCCCTCCCTTAGCCGTTGGCTGCTGCCAGGCACGGTCCCACTAGGGCAGGAGCAGAAACCAGCCGGCAGAAACGCTGTTCTCTACACTTGACAAAAAGGGGAAACAGAGGCTCCAAAGTTTCCCACTCTCGGGTTCTGGCCCCCAGACCCTCCGTGCTGCTTCTGCCCGCTCCCCTGGCCTTAAGGAGCCAAGCAGAGGTGGCAGATATTTGGGGTGCGGGTGTGGGTGCTCTGGTCTCACGATCTTGGTGACTCGCTCCGTCCCCGCCCGCCTCTCACACCCGGTTACAAGCCTTACACGCGCGGAGGCCAAGTTCTTTTCTACACCGTGGTAGCCCCTGTGCCTGGCACACGACTGTCCAGTAGATGCATGAACAAAGCAGCCAAGGGACTCGAACCCAGCCCCTCCTGGTGTCCACTGCCTGACCAGAATCCGCCACCCTGAACTGTTGCTGGTGGAGGACTCCGTGCCCCGTGCAGGAAGTCTACAGATGTGCCTCGTGTTGGAAATTGCTTTTTCACACCCCACATCCCTTCTGCTCAGTCTGATTCAACATTTATGAGTTCCCGCTAGGGCAGGCCTGGGGTGGCGCCAGGGCCCCCAGGAACAAGGTCAGCAGGGCGCTTCCTGGGGGCAGGAAACTCTTTCCTGCTCTCTTCTGCCCAGCACTGATGAGCCAGATGATGGAGTCACATCTCCAGAGTGGGGCTTGGCCAGCGTCCCACTGGCGGGATGAGGTCAGAAGCGCCCATCCCTCCCCGGGAGACCGTGCATGTGGTTCAGGGTGGGAGGTGTGGGCTCCGAGCCTGGGCCACAAACATGTTCCAGGACGTGGTGGGGGAGGGAGGTATGGGGGACAGGAGGGAACTGCCCCAGTTAGATGTCTCCTAGGCGCTGGCATTTGTGGGGGCCATGTCCATTCTCTTCCGCCGCCCCCCCCCCCAGGAGGCCAGGGGTGTCAAAAGCGTGGGTGCTGGAGTCAAAAAGTGTTCTGGCCCCACCTCTGACAACTTGTATGACCTCTAAACCTTAGTCTCAGTTTCTGCAAAATGGGAAAAAGATGCCACAGTCGTAAGGATTAAATGATGATGCATATAAAATGCTTCACTGGGGCGCCTGGGTGGCTCAGTCCATTAAGCCTTCGACTTTGGATCAGGTCATGATCTTGCGGTTCGTGGGTTCGAAACCCGCATTGGGCTCTGTGCTGACAGCTCAGAGCCTGGAGCCTGCTTCAGATTCTGTGTCTCCCTCTCTCTCTGCCCCTCCCCTGCTCACGCCATCTCTCTCTCTCTCAAGAATTAAGAAACACTAAAAAAATAAAAATAAAATAAAAGAGAAATGCTCACAGAGGGGCCCCTGGGTGGCTCAGTCAGTGAAGCCTCCAAGCGTCTCATTCCAGATCTCGACTCAGGTCATGGTCTCACGGTTCCCGAGTTCGAGCCCTACCTCAGGCTCTGCGCTGATGGTGTGGAGACTGCCTGGGCTTCTGTCTCTCTTTCTCTCTGCCCCTTCCCCAGGCACGTGCTCGGCCCGAAAATATTATTTCAGTCAGAAGAGGAAATGGAGACCCAGAGAGAGGAGTCGCCCAATGTGACCTGAGGTGCAAGGAGCAGACACGGGCCAGGGGCTACCGGCCGGGCACCCGGTCAGCGCCACCACGGAGCAGACAGCCGTGGCCGTGCCAGGAAAATATCACGACTTTATTTGCTCCACTGACAGAGGCTCTGGTGGTGGGCGGGGTGAGGAGGCATCAGTGGCCGTCCTGTCTACACGGGAGGTCTAGAGGTGGGGACGATAGTATTTCTCCGACCGAGGCAGGGAAGGCTGGGCCGGGCAGACTCGGGGCAGGGGCAGGACATCTGCCGGCCTCCGGGCTGCGGGGTGACAGTGGTGGTGTCTCTGGAGACGGGTCCCAGTAGGTGGCTCAGAGGCAGGGAGATCCAGTGTCCGGTGTCCGGTCAGGCCTGCGCTACCTCACGGGCCCGGTGGGCGGCGGCCAGGGCTGCTCAGCCAGCTCCCACTCCAGCTGCTTGAAACGCTTCTTCGAGGCCTTTTTGGGCCGGAACCGCCGCAGGCAGGCGGGGAGGCACTGGTCCAGCACGCTCTGCAGGGGACAGGGCACAGGGACGGCACGCGGCTGTGGCTGGGGCCCACCCCGAAGGCCCCGCCTCCAGCCCCCACCCCGGCGGAGCCCCACCTCTAGCATGAAGGCCCCCACGAAGTTGCAGGCCACCAGGCCCAGCAGCAGCAGCTTGAAGCAGGTGTCGGCGATGTTCCTCAGCGCCAGCGGGCCTTGCAGGAGCCCCGGGACCAGGAGCAGGCCCACCAGGACGGAGCCCAGGAGCGCCAGGGCCACCAGGAAGGGCACTGGGGGCGAGGGAGGGGCCGTCAGGCCATGGGTTCCCCCCACCCCACCCCAGCCCCCATGGCTCCTTTCTCCTCCAGCCCCCCAGCCCCGCACCGTTGGTGTAGAGGGGCCGGCGGAAGGGTGCCCCCTTGGACACGGCGGCGGCCAGGATGAGGTACTGGAAGCTGGACAGTGAGAAGACCACTGTGTTCTCGTAGTTGGGCAGGTTGTCTGGCGCGGGCACGGTCTGGTTCAGAGGCACGAACCTGGGGGGGGGCACAAAGCCGGGGGGATCAGGGAGCCAGTGCAGGGGAGGGGGGAGCAGGGCTGGGAGCGGAGCTGGGATCTGGGGGCGGGGCTCCCTACTCACCAGGGCTGGGCCACAGTCAGGAAGTAGCCCCCCAGCTGCACGCCGGCCACCAGGGCCACCTGCAGCAGCAGGCTGCCGAGCACGGGCACACTGAGCAGGGCTCCTGGCGGCCGCGCCCGCCCCAGCGCTGGCGCCGGCCCCGTGCGGCTCATGAGCACTGCCACCGTGGTGGTGATGACCAGGTCGATGGCCAGGAACTGCACGTCACCCAGGTTGGTGTTGAGCTGCCGGCAGGGGAGGGAGAGCAGAGGCGCCAGTAGCAGCAGGGGTAGCGGCCCTGCTCCTAACGGGTCTGACGGGAAAGGACTCGCTCCAGCCCTGCAGCCTGATGGGGAGGCAGCGCCTTCCTGCCTTGGGGAAGCGCCTAGTCTGATGGAGGAGACACTGCACCACCTTTGGGGAGCCCCTCTCCCAGGGAGAAGGCAGGGGGACCTAAATCTGATAGGGCAGCTTCTTCCTGCCCACGGGGAGATCCCAGCCCGAGGGGGTGCTTAGCCTCTGCCCATAGAGGACACAGTTCCTGGGGACACAGGGACAGAGGCTCGTGCGGAGTCTGCGTTGCCCCATGGGGTCACCTCCTTTCCACGAGGGTGAGCGGAGTGTGCTCAGGGCAGAGTGGGGAGACAGTCTCCAGGCAGGGTGTGACAGGTACGGCCAAGGTCTCGGCCAGGGCGAGCAGGGAAACAGGTGGACCCGGGAGAACGGCGCAGCGACCCTGGCTCCATCCACACCTGCCTCCGCCGCTGCCTGGGCTCTGCCTCAGTCTCCCTTGCACTCCCAGAGGGCAGGCACGAAATGCTAGCACAGGACAGCCGCCCGTGTCCTGTGGACCTACTGTGTGCCGGGTGCTGAGCTTGACGCCTTGCAACCAGAGGCTCAGGAGCCATCCAAGCCACACAGCTAGAAGGTGGCAGGGCAGGATTTGAGGCCACACCGTCCATTCCAGAACCGGCCGGGCCCCCAGCCACACTGCTGAGTGTCCTGGCCGTGGGCCCACTGTGGGCGGCGAGACGACTACTCACCGTGTACAGGATCAGGACAGAGATGAACTGGGTCAGGCTGTACAGAGCCATGTACTTGAAGACGCTGAACGATGTGTCGAGGGAACACCGGCCTTCCCTGGGTAGCAGGGTGTGGGCATTAGGGGCCATGCTGGGCTCACGGGCCCTGATGAGCCCTGGCCCACCGGCCCCTGCTGGCCTTACCTGATGACCATGGGCACACACTCAATGCTGGCCATGCTCGAGGTGAAGGGCGAGACCACAGAGGCCTCGGCCTGGGAGAGCGAGATGCCCACGTCCGCCGCCTTCAGGGCCCCGCAGTCATTGGCGCCGTCCCCGCACATGCCCACGCAGTACCTGATGCAGAGGGTGTGCAGGCATGGCCGGAGCCCGTCAGGTGCCACCATGTCTGTGAAACGACCCCTCTGCCCTCCCCTGGGCTTGCTGGCAGAGGGTGGGGATGGCTGGGTCTCTGCTGCCCGCATGGCACCCGGCACATAGCAGGGGCTCAGTAAATAGGGGCAATTCCTACTTGTGGTATGACGGGCCCAGGGGAGCCTGCTTGGGTTCTCCCTGAGGGCGAGGATAACTCCTAATGCTGAAGTGGGAGGCAGGGCCTCATGCCCCCCTACGATCCCCACCTCCACCACCATCACCATCACCACGGACCAGCTGCCCCCTGCAGGCCCCACATGCACTCACTGAAGCTTCTGGAGCTCACAAACCAGCTCTGTCTTCTGCTCAGGAGCCATGCGGGCAAAGACGGTGCCCTGGACTAGGACCTGAGAGCACAGGGAGACAGGGGAGGCTGAGGCAGCTGCAGGGTGGGGGTGGGAGAGCCATGAGGAGGGAGGAGAACACGGGGAGGCTTAGAGTGACTAGGGGGTGGGGCTTGGGGGCAGCCCTACCTTGGGCAGCAGCTTGGGGAAGTGCTTCATAAGGACACTGAAGGTGGATCCGCTGAGGGCCAGGTGGCTGGACCGGGGGTCTGGCTCCACGCTGTAGCTTGCGGCTTGGTCGGGATCCTGGGGGGCCCAGGAAGCTCCGCTCAGCTTCCCCTGCCCGCCCCGGAGAGCTGGGGCCCGGGGTAGTGGCGCAGGGGTGAGGTCACCGGTGGGGTGCATGGCTGCAACCCCGGCTCAGCCTCACCTTAGCCCCATTCACGGCCATGGAGGATTCCTGTGGCAGGAGCTCGAGGGAGGCAGGCCGGCCTCGCTCAGGGGGGGTGGCGTGGACGATGACCAGACGCTCCTGGGGACCCACCATGCCGCAGCCCTGGGCCACGGTGACAGCCGTCTGCAGGTTGTCCCCTAGAAGTGCGGGGGCGAGGTCAGGGTCCAGCTGCTCTCGGGGGGCCACCCTCACCCTGTGCTTACAGACGCAAAAACCGAGGCCAGATACAGTGTGTCTATCACGACTGGCTGGGGGAGCTCGGGCAGGTGCACGAGCGTCTGAACCCCACTTTCCTTGTCTATAAAACCAGGCATCGAAGGTCTATGGGGACGTTCCCCACGTTCCCCTTGTTGCTGCAGGACTCTGCCGGGGTGCGTGCGTGCGTGTGTGTGCACGAGGAAGGTGAGCACAAGGAGCAGGACGCAGACCTGTTGGGCTCTCCATGTCACCCTGGCTAGAACCTTCCTTTCCTTGCTCCATGAAATCGTCACCACTTTCGAGGCTGACACGATCTCCCCCGCTTCCTACAGGTGGAGCTGGAACTTGGACTTGGAGCTGGGCTGGAGCCCAGGCTGATCAACACCACCCCGGGGCTCTCTGGGGGTCATGCTACTCCCCCGATCTTCACTTGCCTCATCCATCATCCAATGGAGGCACAGTTACCCCTTGGGAGAGACATAGCGAAGATTCAAGACACGTCTGAAAAGGCCTGGGCCATGGGTGGCTCAGTCAGTTGAGCGTTTGACTTCAGCTCAGGTCACGATCTCATGGTTTGTGGTTCAAGCCCTGCATCGGGCTCCTTGCTGACAGCTCAGAGCCTGGAGCCTGCTTTGGATTCTGCATCCTTCTCTCTCTCTGACCCTCCCCTCCTCCCCTGCTCACGCTCTCTCTCTCTCTCAAAAATAAATAAAAAAAAAAAAAAATAGAAAAGGCCTGGTCCTGAAGCAGGGGTAAGGGACACGGCGTGCCCTGCCCTCGGCCTGCCCTGCCCTCCTGACCTAGGCCCTGCTGCCCATGGGACCTGTCACCATGACGGTGCGGATTCGCGTCCTCCGTAGAGCCTGGATGACCGGCGTGGTCTGTGGCTTCAACAGGTTCCTCATGACCAGCAGCCCCAGGAGGCTCAGGTCCCGCTCCACGGCGTCCCTGGAGGGGGATGGAGCTGGGTCAGAGGTCAGGCCGCAGCCAAGGTCCCTCCACCAGCCACTGGGCAAGGGCATCTCCCTAGGGCTGTGCCCGCGCCCAGGCCTGAGGCACAGTCCCCACGGGCTGGGACGGGGGGCAGCCCACCTGGTCAGTTGCTGAATGGCCTCCAGGGTGGGCGCAATGGGCAGCAGCTTGCTGGCGAGGGCCACGACGCGGTAGCCAGCGGCCGTGTAGCTCTGCAGCATCTGGGCGAAGTCGGTGGGCACTGCCAGGGACAGGCAGGTGTTACCAGGCCCGGGGGGCGGGGCCGGGTACCCACCCCACGCCGGCTGGTGGCCCACCCCCTGCACCTGTCTCGGGGCTACAGAGGCCGGCCACCAGCTCAGGGGAGCCCTTGACGTAGGCCTCCGGCTGCGCGGCCCCCGGCCACGCCACTACCACGTCCATGCGCTGCAGGGCCGACGAAAATGGGAAGCGCCTGAGGATGCTGACGGGTACCGGGGGCTCCTCCTGCAGAGTTGGAGGGACAGCTGAAGGGCCAGCCCTTGGGGCCCACCCCTGCCGCCCCCACGCCCCGCGAGCACACCAGAGACTCACCGGGCCCTGCAGCTGGGGCTCCTGAAGTGGGGGTTTCATCACCGCCAGGACCTGGGCCCCGAATGCCGAGTCCGCAGCCGGCCCCTCCTCCAGGACCTGCGGGGCGGGCACAGAAGGTTGGCCTCTGATGAGGTGGGCACCGGCTTGGCCCTGGGGAGGCCAATCCTGGGCCCACGGAGAGAGGCGGCAGGAGATTCAAATTAGACTCGAGGAAGACTTCCTCCACGGGAGGCTGGATGGACGGGAGGTCAAGAACATGGGCCGGATGGACCCCAGTTCAAGCCCTGGCTTTGCCACTTGCACAGCGACAGGGTGGCCTTGGACAAGTTATTCCACATCTCCCTCAGCCCAATCCCTCCTCCCGGTGAGGCCGCTCTGACACTCCCTTCCTGGGCTACAGGAGGAGCACGAGGCAAGGCCTGTGCAGCGGAGTGCTGGCACCCAGTAGGTGTTGGTGCGTGGCCTTGGCCACACTGCTATTCATCATGGTGGCACACTGGACCCCACCTGGAGTCCTGGAATGAAGACCAGGCAGGGTCGGTTAGAGCCCAGCTGCCCAGAGGCAGGGGCTGACCTGCTCCTCACCCAGCCAGTGGATTCCACCATCTTGAGGTCCATGGGGTCGCCCACGGGGGTGTCCTGGAGACGGGTGAGGGCATGGCAGGTGGCCAGCGCTCGAAGCAGGGGCCCCGCAGGCAGGCGGCGGGGCTCTGGGACCAGAGGCAGGAACGCCTGCCCTTTGAGGGGCACCACACCCATCACATCCAAGCCGTCCTCCGTGAGGGTGCCCGTCTGCGGGGGCAAGGGGCAGGCCAGTGGTGAGTCCTTGGGTGAGCCGTGTGCTGCTGAGCACCCCAGGGCCACCGTCCCCAGCCCCCATGTCCTCTGTCTGGCACCACTGCCTCCAGGAAGTCTTTCATCCCCCAGCTGGGTGGGGGTGGGCCCTGCTTCGGGTTTCCCCAGAGGCTCCTTTGCTACCCTATCGCCCAGCTGATGCGGTCACAGGAAGGGGCCCCGGCGTCATACTGGGAGTGGCTGGATGTCACTGCTGAACAGCTGAGTAAGTTAGTGCAAGGCTGTACGCCCCAAGCTGTGTTCCCGCTGCCCAGGCTCAGCCTGGGGGCTCTGTGAACAGGGTCAGGCCCCAGCTTTCAGTTTAAAACCTCTCTGTGTCCTCCGGGGCCCTCAGAATCATTAATCTACAAACTCCAGCCTGGAGCTTACCAGGCCCCGCCCCTCCCTCCCCGGCTCCCTTGCCCCATCCCGCAGGCCCATGATCTGCTCCTTCAAGGAGCCGCCCTGCCCATCTCCCTAGTCTCAGGTGGCCCGCCCTCCCTGAGATGGCAGAGACGACTTCCTCCCCGCCTTCCCCCTAAAGGAGTGACCCCAAGTAGCACCCATCGCGTTTCCCCTTCACTTCCTTCCCCAAGCCCATCACATCATCCGCAGCTTTCTGCGCTCCCCGGTTCACTCATTCTGGTCGGGGGACATCAGTGTGGGGTCCCTGCTGGATCTCGGCGCTGAGAGCAACACAGGGGAGAGCCTGAATGATTTCAGACAGCTCTTGGGCCTGGGTGGGGGTGGGGCGGGGGTGGATCGAAGAGGATTTGGGACAGGCAGGCGCTTGGTGGGCGTTGCAGAGTGAAGCCCCGCCCCCTTCCCCCGCCCTGCGCCCCCACCTTGTCGAAGCACACCAGCTGGAGCTTGCCCCCCAGGTTGATGCGCAGCGGGTGGATGCAGAAGATGCCCTGACTCCGGAGCCGGCTCTGCGCGTACAGCGTGCACACGGTCATGGCGGCCGGCAGGGCGGGGGGCACCACGACCGTCACCAGGTCCAGGGCGCGGATCACGATCTCATTCAGGGGCACCTGGCAGGAGGCACCGTGAACGCCAAGGGCCAGGCCGGCCCCGGGTCCCCGCCGGCAGCCCCCGCCCAGGCCACCCGTAGGCTCACCCGGTTGCGGTGGAGGATGAAGATGCTGTAGACAGTGCCGAGGAGAGCTGGGGAGACAGCGGGGGGGCTCAGCGGGACTGGGGGGTCGGGATTTGGGGCGTCCCACCAGCAGAGGGGAATGCAGAGGGCGCTCACCCAGGACAGAGAGGGCGGCCACGAACTTCATGCTGTGCTTGTAGAACTTGAAGTTGATGGGCCGGGGATGTAAGATGGAGCTCACCAGGCCCCCTTTGGCTGTGCAGAACCCTAGTGGGGAGCCGGGGAGGCTGAGGGTCAGGACAGGTCCTCTCGGCCCCTCCCCTCCCCCCTCCTGGATGTTGTGAGACGCGGGGCTCCCGGGATTAGAAATCATCCAGTTTGGGGTTACTCTGACGGCCCAGCGCTCACAGGGTTCAGTGAAACCGGAATGAAGGGGCAATATCTATAAAGTGGGTGGTTTCACTTAAAAGCCAGATAAGGTAGCTTTTGCTGCAAAACTCAGATCTGGTGACACCGGGTCCCCTTCCCACATAAGAACCTGTTGGCGACACACAGGGCTGCTTCCTTCCGAGGGGTGGGCTCCTCCTGCCCACTTCAGCCAACCCAAAGTTGGGAATGGGGCTTGTCCAAGGTCCCCGGGTAGGACAGCAGCAGAGGTGGCCCCTGCCCCGCCCTGTGTTACGATCCCAGCATCCCTCCCTGCGTCCCGGACTCCCACCTGTTCGAGTCACCACTGCCAGCACGTGGGGTCCAACGAAGGCCCGGGCCTGCAGGACGAGGGTCCCACAGAAGAGCGTGTGCCGCCGGTGGGTCTCAGGGCAGTAGGGCTCGGGCCCCTCTGGCAGGGACGTCTTTAGCACTGGAACACTCTCCCCTGGGGGGGACCCGGGATGAAGCTGTGAGGGGCCTCCGTGCCACCCCTTCCCAGCGACCAGCGCGAAGCACAGAATTGTTTCCTGAAGCCCTAGGTCTCATTTAACTCCTGTAACCACGGGTGCGGAAATCCTTGCCCCCATTTTACAGAGAGGGACACTGAGGTTAAGAGAGGGCAAAAGACACAAAAGACACAACTGGGCAATCCTGGAAGGACATGTGCCAGCCAGGTACCAGGACCCCTCCCTCGGGGAAGATGGAAAGCGTGTGTGCCCATGTATACATGTAGTTGGGGGACGGGGGTTGGGGAAGACCTTCTCATTCTGTTGGAATTACTTTATAACAATCTGTATTCCTTTTATAACTCAAACCAATAAACCACAGGGTGGGGGGTGGGGCCTTAACCTCTACAAAGCCAGATGCTATCCACCAGAATAGCAATCTTTTTTTTAATGTTCATTTATTTATTTTTGAGAGTGAGAGCACAAGCAGGGGGAGGGGCAGAGAGAGAGGGAGACACAGAATCAGAAGCAGGCTCCAGGCTCTGAGCTGCCAGCACAGAGCCCTACACGGGGCTTGAACCCACCAACTGTGAGATCATGACCTGAGCCGAAGTCGGATGGAGCTTAACCGACTGAGCCACCCAGGCGCCCCGAGTGGCAATCTCTTACTGAGGGTGTAGGATTAGCAAGTACTGCCCCACCGCCCCCGCCCCCTCCCAGGAGCAAAAGGAAAAGAAAAACCTCGAAGTCCAGACGCAAGCAGAGGGGCGTGCTGGGAGGGGAGGAAGACGGGAGGCCACGGCCGGGGGCTGACCTGTCAGAGAGCTCTCGTTGACCATGCACTCCCCAGCCACCAGGGCAGCGTCACAGGGCACCAGGCCGCCTTCCTGGGGCAGCACCAGGCAGTCTCCTGGCACCAACTCGCTGGAGTCCACCCATTCCTCCTCTGTGGGCAAGTGGGGAGCCTCAGCATAGCCCAGGGCACACCCCCCCACCCCGCCACCACCACCTCCTCTGGCCTCCCCACTTCCCCAGCGCTCACCTCCCCCAGGCCGGCACACGCACACCCGTGCGGACAGCTGCACCATGTCCCTCAGAGTCTGGCTTTGCTGTGGGCGGGGGGAGGGGAGGCACGTGGAGAGCGGGTGGGTGGTGGTCCCCTTGGGGACCTGCCTGTCCCCCGCCCCAGCCACGTCACGGCACCCACCTTTCTGGTCTTGTAGAGCGACAGGCAGATGGAGGCGGTGGAGATGAACAAAATGCACAGGGCATAGGAGTAGTAGCGGTCGGCCAGCCACAGCCCGACGCTGAAGGCCTGGAACCCATAGTAGGGGTTCAGTGCCTGGGGGAGGGGCGGGGAGGCAGCATCAGGGCCCGCGGCCCGGGGTTCCCTGCTCAGCCCCATCCAGACATCTCTGGAGCCCCCACCTTCACCCCTCTGGGGTCTCTGCTCTAGGGAGGACACAGGCATTTACATGCCAGGCCCCTGCTAAGCACACGATCTGAGTATCATCCAACGGTGACAACAATCCCACAGGGTGGACGTCACCATCACTCCACTTTGCGGATGAGGAAACTGAGGCACAGTAGGGTCAAGTCACTTGCCCCAAACCACACAGCTCCCAAGTGGCTGCCTGGGGGTTACGTCAGGCCAGACTCCAGAAGCCTTGTCCCCTTTGTGTGGGCATCTGCCTCTGGCTCAGAGGGCTGCGATGCTCAGTGTCCTCGAGGAAGTCCCGATCCCTTTGTCCCCTGTGCCATGTCACCCCTCTGAAGCCTGGGGTTCTTTGCATGTGAACTGAATGTCCCTGCATCACGGCTGCCAGACAGTTCCAGTGGCTAAAGCACAGAAAGGCGCGGCTCCCACGTGCAGGAGAAGCCCAGCCTGCGTGGCGCGGCCTCCGGGCCTTTATTCCCAGCCTCAGCCCGGATCAGAGCCTCCAACTGCTTGCCCTAAGCTGACGGGGTCTGAGAGGACTGTCCCCTATGGAGAGGGGACAGCTGCTCTGGTCTGCTGCTGCCTGCCGCTGGCGAGGGCAAGCCCCCGGCCAAGGTCACACAGCCCATCCAGGCCAGAGTTGGGGCGAGGCCCAGGGACAGCCCTACCTCGTCCACCAGCAGCTGGGGATAGGACTTGACTGGCACGCTGATCACGTTGGGGCCATAGATAGTCTTCCTGCAAGACAAGAGGCGGGGCCAAAAGATGGAGGGGCAGCGGCGGCAGACCCTCCAGGGGCGACGGAGCACCTCATCTTACAGTCACAGAAGGCCACACTCAGGGGAGCAAGATGGGGTCCCCGGAGTGCAGGGAACCTCTGGTCCGGGGCAGCACCCACCTCACGGCTTGGTCCTGGAGGCTGAGGCCGGAGCTGGAGCGGTGGACGTCCTTGCAGGTGCGGCTGCGGTCCAGCAGGCTGCGGAGGGCGGGGAGGGGGACTCAGATGGATGACGGGGCCCGGCGCCATGCAGGCCAGGGACTCGGGGCTCCAGGCCCCTTTGGGCCCACTGAGCTCCCGGGAGGGGCTTAACTTTGTCCTTCTGTCCCTCTGGCCCCAAACCACCTCAGCGAGGAAGAGCGATGAGAGATGATGACAATATTTAACGGTGACAAGAGCCACTCTTATTTAGTGACGGGAGGATCAGGTACAATGATGACGCCTTCTGTAAGTGACTCAACCTCCCTGTGACTCAGTTTCCTTCCCTGTGGAACAGGGATGGAGATAGTGCCCGCCTCAGAGGGCTGCGGGTGGAATAAATGGGAGCCGCGAAAGCGCGTGGCCAGGGCCTGGCACCTATTATGTGACAAGCACGTCACCCATTTGTGCTATCCTCGTCTCGGGGCAGAGGCTGGCGCTGGCCCTTCGTCCGCGGGGCGCTCGCCTCTGCAGACAGGGTGGCACTGCAAACGCCTGTCTTCACAGGCGGGCTGCTCTGCCATGAGCCAGGAAGCGCCCAGGAGTTCACGTCCACGGACAGCTGCCCGTGACCAATGTGGGCAGCAGTGTGGGGGGCGATGGGTAAGTATCCCCAGCTTCCTCGCCACTGGGGTGAGGGCACCCCAAGCTCCACACGGGCTCGAGAAGGTCCCCTAGGGGACCGACCTCCCTGTGATACCTCCTGGTCCCCCCTTACCTCCCCAGTGCTCCCTGGGAGCACCTTCCACGCAAGCTCCTTGCACCCGAAGACCTGTCCTGAGCTCACTCTCAAGTAGGTGGCAGAGCAGGGACGAGACCCCAGATGGAGGGTCCCAGGCCAGAGCCTAAGGTCTGATTTGGAGTTACCGCCTTGGCCCGTGGCTCACCTTACATGAAGCTTCTGTATTTCCCCCTTGAGACAAGCCTAGAGTGCAGGGATTCTCTTTGTCCCGGTTACAGAGACTCACGTCGCAGGGGACCAAGACACAGAGTTGCAGGGGCCCCATGCTGGGCCACCTCATGCCACGTCTCCTGCCCGGCCCAGCACCAGGGTGTGCGCACCGGCCCTGACCCCTACCTGACTTGGCAGAAGGCTTGCTGGCTCTCGATCCAGATGTAGCGCTGGCCCCGGAAGAGGTAATATCGCAGCATCCGCTGCTGGGTAGGAGGAGAAGAGGCTGGAGGCAGCCCCAGGAGGAGCCAGGGCAGGGGGTGGGGTGGGGAGGGCAGGGGTAGAGGCCCGGAGTCACAGGAAAGAGGCAGGGAGGCCTGGATGTGTGAAGGTGCTCAGCCGGCATCCTGGACATTTGGGACCACGGGACCAGAGGTGCCGGGGAGTGTGGGGTCCAACCCAGCATCGTATAGGGCGTGAAAGTGAGGCCCGCGGAGGGTTAAGGACGAGTCTAGACCCAGCAGTCCACTCACTGCCTCTTCTTTCCTGCAGAACTGGGCGGTGTCCTTCCACACACCCTCCGGTACGGCCCCCACAGCCGCCTGGCTCCGGCCGTCCTCCACCTGGACCTGGGCGGGCAGCTCCACGCTGGGAGGGGCGTCGGGGTTACTGGGGGGCTCTGGAACATTCTAGCACCACCCTATCCCCACGGAGCCATGGTCCCTCCCTGGGGTGCAAGGCACCAGGGTCAGAGCCTCTGTGGGAGGGGGCCGGTGGGGAGCTGGGGCTTCTGGGAAGGGTGGTGCGGCTGCCTCACCTGCCCTCACTGATGGCCTCAGTCTGCACCTGCACAGTGTAGAGCTGCCACGAATTATCCTGGAACGCACGGTGGGGGGGGGGGGGGGCGGAGCTTGGTCCCAGAAGAGACCCCTTCCTTCCCAGGCCCCACCCTCCCACCCCGTGGCCCCTGCTGGAGAAGGCAGGGGCCAAGGACAAAGATGATCCCCTTCGGAGCCACCTAACCTGCCCCTTCTACCCACTGCTCAGATGGGAAAGCCGAGGTCCAGAAAGGACAACCTGTGTAAGGTCCCACCGAAGAGACTCAGGGGCCAGACCGGGCTGAGAACCCAAGCAGGATTCACTGCCCTCCCGCCCCCACAATGGACCCTGACGCACTCCCACCCTCCCCAGTGCCAGGCTGCCCTTGCCGGCCTGACTCACCTCTTTGTCTCTTATTTCGATGACGAGTGTTTCGGCGCGGGCCAGGTTGCAGGGCCGCAGCCGCAGCCGCACCCCCCACGCCGGCTTCCACCGGAACAGCAGCAAAGGGATCCCCGCCATCATCCAGACCACGACGTGATAGCCTATGACCCTCCATGGACTGCCACAGTAGCCGCTGAGCCTCTGCGGGGAGGCCGACAGAGAGGGCCGAGGTGGGGGCGGGGCGGGCTGGAGGAGGAGCCGGGGGTCTGGGCGGCCCGCCCGCCACGCCCGCCCACGTACCACGGATGAAACTGAGGAGCTGAGGGGATCTGCAGACGTCTCTAGCGTCAGGGTCCCATAGCCGGCGGGCGTGCTGCCCACGAGGGGGCTGCTGTCTGTGGGCACAAAGGAGAGAGGCTGTGGCGGGGGCACTGCTCCTTCTCCTGCGTCTTCACCCATGACCCGCACTGTCATTCTGTGGCCCCGATCGAAGCTGCAGCTGTTTCCACCCAGCGCCCGTGGTCAGAAAGGAGGAGCCAGTGTGACTGTCTTCCTGGACGATCCCCGTTCTGTTTGCTGTAACAGATCTGTGGCATTTTGGGAAAAGACAGTCCCCGCTGTCCCTGCCATCTCTCAGACACAGACGGAGTCCTTTATTAACACTGACGTGTGTGCAGCGGCCAGAAACGCTCCATTGATGGGGTCCCGCATGTAGTCACTGAATAAGGCTTTGAAGAACTCGCCGGCCGAGACCCAGGCACAGACCTGAGTGGTGCTTTGGGCCCTCGCCCTGGAAAGCCGAAGGGGTCTGTCCCGGCACCGAAGGCGGTCAGACCTTTGGTTCTGAAGGGCACGAGAAGGGACCATAAGGTTGTTCAAGACAACCGCATTCACAGCTGTGTGAGACGAAGGTTCTGGCCTGAGGGAAGGGGCGCTTTCCGTGAGTGGGGGTCCTGGTGTCAGGACCGCGATGCAGCACAACCCCCTCGGGACCTGGGGCCCCCCCCCACTCCGGTTTCTTGGCAGTGCCTGATTCTGAAGACGCTGCAGACACCAGCTTGTTGCCAATGCTGTGGTTAAAGTGAGGTCTGCCGGGGCGCCAGGCGGCTCGGTTGGTGAAGCGTCCGACATCAGCTCAGGTCATGATCTCACGGTTCATGAGTTCGAGCCCCATGTCAGGCTCTGTGCTGACAGCTCGGACCCTGGAGCCTGCTTTGGATTCTGTGTCTCCCTCTCTCTCTGTCCCTCTCTGGCTCATCCTCTTTCTCTCTCTCTCAAAAACGCCTGGAAAGGGGTGCCTGGGTGGCTCAGTTCAGTTAAGCGTCCGGCTTCGGCTCAGGTCATGATCTCACAGTTCGTGGGTTCGAGCCTCGTGTCGGGCTCTGTGCTGACCGCTAGCTCAAAGCCTAGAGCCCGTTTCAGATTCTGTGTCTCCCTTCTCTCTCTGACCCTCCCCTGCTCACACTGTCTCTCTCTGTCTCTCAAAAATAAAAAAATAAAATAAAATTTTAAAAAAGCCTGGAAAGCTGCATCTGTGATCAGGGGTTCACAGCTGGGAGAGAGACACGAGGGGAATGAGGCGAGCTGGAAGACAACAGGCGATTTTAGGCGCAAAACCATGACCTTGCTACTCACGCTGGTACTCTAAGTGAAAGACTTAAGTGAAAAGAGAAAAAAGCATCGCTGATTTATAAACTGGTCTGACGGATCTAATCGCTGTTACCTAGCTGTTCTACTGGTGTCCTGGTCCCTTGTGCGTCTGGTTCTCTCTGGCTGGTTGGCGGCTCAGAACGGGGTGGGGGACAGGGCCTGGCGGGCACCCTGAGCTTCCAAAGCCCTCACACATCCAGCCGGTAGCTTCCTGGGTGCTATGCGTCCCCCTTTTCTGTGTGGTCCCCACCCTGAGGGCAGGGATCAGGGCTGCTCCTCCTTGATCAACTCCCCGCCCAGCAGAGGTGCTCAGAAGGCGAGATGTTAGGCCCGCCTCTGACAGCAGCCAGGGAAGGGGCCTCCACTCCAAAGGGGGAACTGGGGAGGGGGTGAAGGGGAGGAGCCCAGCCAGTGTAGGGGGTGGGCAGAGAGGAGGGCTCAGCTGCAAAGAGAAGCTGCTGTGTCCCGGCTAAGGAGTTACCAGGGTTCCTTACTTAACCCTCGCAAAGGGAGGGCTATCACCCCCATTTTACAGATGGGAGAACTGAGGCTCAGAGACTAGCACTAGGTGGCTGTTGCAGAAATCCTGTTTCCGCCCGTCTCCCCGACTGCAGAGCTGTGGACCCGGCAGGGCTGCAGACACAGGGAGGGGGGCTCACGGCTTTGCGGGGTTCGGACATGCAGGGGTCTGGGCAGCGATGCCGGGCTGCCTGCACGGTTCTCAGAAGCTTCTGGAAAAGCTTGCTTAGAGGGATGGGAGGGCCGGGCGAGTGGGGGCCGCCCGAGGGTCTTTCCAGCTCCCCTCAGTCCCTTCTCCTCCCCAAAAGAGAGCCCTGCAGAGCCCTGGCCTAGAAGTTTCCACCAACGAGCCCAGAGTGTCCCAGGCTGCTGCTCCCGTCAAACATCCCCAGCCCCTCAGCAGCTCTGTCCCCAAACACTGGGGTTTCTGAAGCTTTCAAAACACCCACCGCTTCTGAAAGCCTACTGCGTGCATGCAGCCTCTGCTCCTGGCCCTTTTTACACGGTTGACACAATAGCCCTGCTGTGTGAGCTCAACTACTAGCACCTTTCTATAGAAGAAAAGGAGGCTCAGAGAGGTTGAGTAACTTGACCAAAACCACACAGCAAGTACGTCACGGTGGCGTCAGGCTGCAAGTCCAGGCAGGCTGCCTCCAGGGTTTTCTCGCTCTGCTGTTCCGCCCAAGACCACCCTGAGGATCGGGGGCCATGGGTCCCTGTGGGGCCAGGCAGGGCCGGTGCACTCCTGCGCCAGCCCCCGTATCTCCACGTAATGACAGTGACCATAATTCCTATGGTAATGACCATAAAGAGAACAGCCAACAGCCACAAAGCACTTCCTGGGTGACAAGACCCACTGCAAGTATCCCCATGAATTCGCTCATTTACTCTCCAGCAACGCGGGGAAGCGGACTCATTTTACGAACAAGGAAACTGAGGCTCAGAGGGACGAAGACCCGCAGGTAAACGACGGAGCCAGGAAGCTGGAGCCAGACTGAGTGCTTCCAGGGCCCGTGTGGGCACTGTCAGAGACCAGGGCTCCTGGCCTGCACCTCCCTAGGCCTCTCTGGACTTGATGAGTCAACAACCCCGTTAACGCAAGCCCCACCTCCGGCCAGTCCCGCCCCTGTCCACTCGGCTGACTCAGAACACAAATAGAGCTCTGGGGGACATGGACACACACACACACACACACACACACACACACACACACACGGCCTGGGTCTCCGGCCAGCAGCAGGGTCTCAAAGCCAGAGAGGCAGGAGGACAGGTCAGCCTTCTAACCTGGGGCTCACACAGGCCCCAGCCCAGGTCTCCGGAGATGGTCCCTTTCACTCTCTGGTCCCGCCCCGTCCGGCTTGTGAGTGAGGCCTATCGGGATCACATCCTTCCCTTCCCCACAGCAGCCCACAGACACCACACAGTGGAGGGCCCTCCGCTATCTGGTGTGGCCTGGGGTGGGGATCACTCGGCTCCAGGCCCTGGGGGAAGAGGGGGCAGTGACACAGCCTGGCAAGCTGAGTTCTCAGGTCTTTGGCTGCCAAAGAGCCACAGCCCTCTCCTGCCCCACTTCAACAGGTGACAGTCCCAGTTACTACTGGAATCCCAGCCGTCTCTTCTGCCAGAGACTAGCTCCCTGAGTGGCGGGATGGGGAGTTTTCGCCTTTAGGGTTGACCTCAGCTGTTCTGAGGTGTCAGGGGAAGAGCACCTCAGGGTGATTAGGGGTTGACCCGAGCCGGGCATTGTTCCATGGGCCTGATTCACATGAGCTCACTCGATCCTCACCGCAACGCTACAGAGAGGGGACTCCTTTTTTCCCTATTTTACAGATTAGGAAACTGAGGCCGGAAGAGGTGAAGTAAGAGGCCACAGAGCCAGTGAGTGGTGGGATCTGGATCCCGGCAGCCTTGCACAGGGGTCCGTGCTCTTTTTTTTTTTTTTAAGCTTATTTATTTATTTTGAGAAGGACAGAGACAGCGTGAGTAGGGGAGGGGCAGAGAGAGAGAATCCCTAGCAGGCTCCACACTGTCAGCACAGAGCTCACAGAAGCGTGAGATCATGACCTGAGCCGAAACCGAGAGTCGGACGTTTAACGACTGAGCCGCCCCCCCGGCGGACCCCTAGGGTCCATGCTCTTAACCACTGCACTTGTGTCCTCACGGCTGTCTTCCTGTGTTCATCAGAGCCCCTGGCTCTCCTGCACGCTGTGTTTTGTGAGGCAAGGACCTTAACCTCTCTGGGCTTCCACTTCCCCTCTCTGGGACCATAACCCTGAGCAGCTGGCACATGAGGAAGTGTGAGCAGCCGCCGCCCAGGGTGTCTAAAGTCCCTGAGATGTGGGCCAGTACACGTGGCGGCGGCTGGCTTCCCTGCCACGCAGGTGTGGCTTGGCTCTGCCCCATTTCCCAGGCTCCCCTCTACGTTCCCATCACCCCGTCGGAATCCCACAGCGTGCCCCTCCTCCCCTCCCCTGTGCACACTCCACAGCCTCTCAGGGCTAAATGCTCGACTGGGGACAGGGAAGAAGCTTGCGGCCTGCTGGGCCACCCGGAGAGGGTCATTTCGCTGATCTGATCTCATCCTGAAACAATCCTGCCATTTATCCCATTTGACAGGTGAGCAGGCTGAGTGTCTGAGAGGCAGTGTGCCCGCCAACTTGTCGCAGCTGGAAAGGATCTGCCTTGCTCCAAAGACTTCTCTGTCCGCCTCAGCCTCAGCCACAAGCAGCCATCACACCAGTGGGCCTGCACTGGCATCCCCGTCCTGCTCACAGTGCCCTGGCACGAGGCTGGGACTCCGGAACCACTGACTGAACAAATGGGCGGACCAACGCGCGCCCCACGACGGCAGTGACCCCTGCCTCTGGGCCCGTCAGCCACCAGGCGCAGAAGTGTGAACCTTGTCTTCAAGGGCCCTGCCAGAGGTCATCTTGGCCCACCCCCCCTCGTTTGCTCGCTTCCCTCAGGTTCTGCACACTGTTCCCTCTGGGAAGTTCTTCCTGGTGCCACCACACACCCTCCTTTCAGGAGGATGCTCTCCCAGTCAGCCTCGGGAGGAAGGAAGAAAAGAAAGAGGGGCTTGACGGAGGAAGTCACCTGGGTAGAAAACGCTGGTCTACAAAACAGCTAGAAAACTCTGGTCTCCCGGCAAGATCAAGCCCAGGGCACTCTCTCCCTGTGGCAGGACACCTGTCAGAACACAGTCAAGTGCCTGTGTATCTCCGTCACATCTCAGCTCCCCCCCGCTACCCCGGGAAGGCACAGGACGATCAGGGCAGTGTCTGATCCCTTTCGGTGTCACCAGCTCAGGCTGGCCCAGAGCAAATACCCTTCAGAATGATCGTAATGAAGAACAGTGACTGATCTTCAGGCAACACTGAGGGATGGATGATTCTTACCTCATTTTACAGTCAGGGAAACCAAGGAACAAAGCTTCAGAGTCCCTCCCCTCAGAGTCCTACTTGAAAGCTTGAAAGGGCAGAAGCTAGAAACGAGTGGGTTTGAATGAACACATTCCTTTTAGTTTCCATCCTCACAGCCGCGCCATGAAAAAGAATGTTTTTGGATCCCATGTAAAATGAGGCACAGAGAGGTTGATTAATATGTCCGGAGTCACACAGATACGGGCGGTCAAGACTAGACTTGAACCTGGCCTGACGCTGCAGCCCTGGGGAAATGCCGCCAGCACTCCAGAGTGGAGGGGCTGCAGTGGAAGCCATCTGAGAACCTCTTGTTTCCTGCGGAAGCCCCGGCTTCCTGCTGGTGACCTGGCAGTGGCCCAGGGCAGCAGTACTGCTCCTCCAGAAGTGTGCTTCTCCAGTGGCCAGAGCTCCTCTCCTCTGCCAGGCTGGGGCGGGAAGGTGGGGGGTGGGGGGGAGCAGCCTGCTAGCAGTAACCTGATCTCTGGGTCTCGTGTAGAGGGTATCTTTCTTCAGCTCTCCTCTTCCTCACCCCAGTGCACTAGGAGTCCGGTGCGGTGGGGTGGGGTGGGGTGTGGAGGGGTGGGGAAGGGGAGGGGGAGGGAGAGACCAGAACTGAGGGCTCTGCAGCTCTAGAGGAGGCTCAAACTTTGGTGGGCCCTCTGCTGAGACCTGAGTGACTGACACAGAGATGACACCCTCCCGGAGAAGCAGTCTACCGGGCCCCTTCCCAGCAGGTGGGACTTAAATTAGACTCTGAAAAGGGTGCGCTTGGGACGCCTGGTCTGGGAAGGGTAACAGGCAGGGTGTGGTCCTGGGACCGGGTGTTAACAGGCTTCCTCTGGAGGCCTGGGGCAGGAGTGATATTTGTGTCCAGGATGCTCCGACCCAGGGACTCGGCGGCCTGGCGTCTCCAACCCCATTCATTCATTTTTCATTCACCCAAGAGGAGTAAGTGCCCAGAGGCCCCGGAGTCCACGCATCTTCCCCACACATGCGTACTTTTCCCCGTCCTGGACATCCGTCACTGCGGAAGGGAGCCCAGTGGGAGTGGGGCATCTCCCCGCGCCCCTTCCCCGCGCGCCGCCAATCACCCTCGTGTACAGAGCCCAGCGCTGCGGGGAAGCAGGGAGGCGACGGCCCCGCGCGGCGCCATCCCCGGGCTCCTCGCCTCTCCGGGAAGAGCCCCGCGCCGACTCCTCCAGGAGGGGGCCGGGACTGGCGCGGGGATGCCCCCCGGGGGTCGTTCCTCTGGCCTGCGAGCCTGCGGTGGGGGTGTCGCGTTACAGCAGGCGCGACGACTGGAGGCCCGAGGACCGCGCCCGGTTCCGGGAGGCCCCAGCTGCGCACTCACCTGCGCTCATGCCGGCTCCTCGCGCTCATCGCCAGCCCCGGCGCTGCGGCCCGTGGCCCGGGCCCGGGCGTCGCGATGCCCCGCGGCGGAGGCGCGAGGCAGGAGGCGGGGGGACGGGGGTCAGAAGGCCGGTGGCGCGAGGTGGCCCGGGGCACCTGCACAGGAGCGGGCAACTGGCGCGGCTGGGAAGGTGCCGCAGTCGGGGTGTGCGCGCAGCCAAGCCCCGCCCGGCCCACTGCGGCCCCACGTCCGCCCCGCGCGCGGGCTGCCGGGACTTGTAGTCCTAGTTGCCTCCGCCGCTCGCGCAGAGGCGGACCCAGGGCTCCAGACTGACCGGGAGCGGCAGGAGGGGGGACTCCGACAGGGACTGCCAGGGACTCCGACGGCCACATGAACACACACAGACACACTCTCAGAGACCGTAACCCTCAGACACACAAACACAAGTGCACAACACCCCACCTCCCCCGTAGAGATTCACATGCAGACGTGAGATATTTAGAGAGAGAGCAGCAACCCGAAGGCGCGCACACAGAGGCAGGGCTCTGTTTCAGGGAAACAGTACGACTCTGGCCCAACAACACACAGGTACACAACAACCTCAGACACACACAGAGTCACACACAGAGACACTCACATACACTGCAGTGGTGTGATGCTCAGAAACATAGATATAACAACCCGTACTAAGGCACTGCACACACAGAGTCAGCCCCAGCCGCAGGCCATACTGGTTAGGGGCAATGCATGCTGGGTCAAGCTGGCCTCCATCTTTTCCAGGCTGGGTCACCTTGGGCAGGTCACTTAACTCTCTGGGCCTCCTTTTTTAACCTACAGGATGGCAATGACATTAGTAATGCCTCCTTTCAGAGTTGTGAGGCTCACGTGAGGAAAAACGTAAAACACTTGGGACCTGGCACAGCTCAGTAAATGTCAAAGAAGGAAGACACACCTGCCCCGAGACTCACACGGTCATATATGCCCCCAGAGATCTGCGTGGGCACGGGGAGGCTGCAGTGATGCATGGGAGGCCTCTAAAATGCCAGAGAAGGGGTGCCTGGGTGGCTCAGTCGGTTAAGCATCCGACTTTGGCTCAGGTCATGATCTCGCAGTTTGTGGGTTCGAGCCCCGCATCGGGCTCTGTGCTGACAGCTCGGGGCCTGGAGCCTGCTTCAGATTCTGTGTCTCCCTCTCTCTCTGCCCCTCCCCTGCTCATGCTCTCTCTCTGTCTCAAAAATAAACATTAAAAAAAATTTAAATGCCAGAGCAATAGCAGAGGTCGGGTATAACCCCGACCCCAGAAGCCTCACCTCATGACTGCAGTGAGACCTGAGCAGGTGGGACGCATAGAGGCCTCATACCTGTATGCAGCATTATCCCACCGCCCATCGTGACAGGTGCAGACACGGTGTCCCCTGACCCTGGGGTTGGTGGCCTCTGGACTAAAGACCTCCAAAGGCGAGGGTGAATCAGAGACCCCAGGGTCTGGGGCAAATCAGGGAAGGACCGTATTAGGGCCAAGGACGGGACTGGCCCGGCCCACTGTCATCGATCCAATATGATCCAGGGCATCCCAGGCGCCTGCTCTAGGAGCTGGGAACATGACGGTGAGTAAAACAGACACGGGGAGCAGCCAGAGGCGGGCCGTCAACAACCTGTCGTGGAAAGGGCTGGAAGAAGCCAGAGCTTCGATGGGGGTTTATGAGGTAGGGTGGACCCCAGATGGGAAAGAAGGGAAGGCCTTGACAGGGCCGGGTGCATAGCCAGAACTCAACACGTACATTTGCTAAAGGGGCAAATGTTGGCAGGACCTGCTGATGGACGGGATGTGGAGGAGCAGGAGTGTGGAATCAAAGATGCTTCCAGTTTCAGTTCTGAGCAGGTGGGGGACAGTGGAGCCACTTACTGAGCTGGCAGGCTGCTGGCTGAGCAGCTTCCCAACCTGGGGAGGGGGCGGTGCGGCTGGCTTCACTCAGTTCAGATGAGAAGTCCTGTGTCATCTGCTGATGGCGTTTCGAGTGTGGGCAGGCTGACTTCTCACAGTCCCCATGTCGTCCCCGAGAGCTTAGCTCAATGTGCCCGACGGACCATCTCCCCAGGGAGCCGAGACCCCCAACAGCAGGCACAGTGGCTGGGTCTGGAGAAGTGGCCTGCCAGGGCGGCCTTGCCAAGAGGCAGTGTGGTACCGGGGTTGGGGCTGGGCTCTGGCATCTCTCCTGGGTTGGGATGTACATCAGACACTTTCTAGCTCTATGAGCTTTAAAAAGTCACTTTCCGTCTCTGTGGCTCTTTCGTGGTTCAGAGGGTGAAGTTAGAAAGCAAGTGCTTAGTAGAAGTCAGTTGCTTTTTTTAGCTCCTGGCGCTGGGCTGGAAGCTTCGTCAAAGCAGGGGGCTCAGGGACCGTATCGCAAGATTGGTTCCCCCATTCCCATTGCTCCGGCTGCTTGGGCTTGAGGAGGCTCCACCTGGGAGCCCATCTGGGGAGGAGCCACACCTGCTGCTCTGCCCATCGCCTTGGCCTTGATGGGGCAGGAAGCCAGGGGAAGCTTTCTCCCAAACCACAGAGGATGTGAAACGCTCTGCCGTCCGCCTGCGTCTGCCGGCCGGGGTTACCTCCGGGGAAGTGGCTCGCACCGTGTGGTCCTCTGAGTGGTTTGTGGGCTGGGCTCCAGGCACCTGTGGTTCAGGACCTTTCCTTGCAGGAAAGGCTCCTTGCGGCTCCCTTGCGGACTCATGAGAAAGACAAAATATGTGTGGTCCAAGTGGCCAAAGGACTGAGAAGTCACTAGTTTGGACTGGTTTATTCTAGAGCGTTGCCTTATTTCTCAATTTCTCCAGTTTCACTAGATTTTTGCAATGAAAGCGGATTTTTCTCACTTAGCAATAAACCCCATGACAAGACGATGGCTGTCTAGACACATGAAGTGGGGTTTCAGCAATTTGTCTCAGTCTCCTGGACAAAGAGAAGGGCCAGAGAGCATTTGGGTGTTGGGTCAGCTGGTGGCCCTCTGTCCACCCACCGGGTGGTCGGTGTGACAGGGGAAATGAGCACTGGTGGGTCTGCCCAGAAAACCATCCTCTAAACGGGAGGGAGGTCCTCACTCTGGCTAGGCGTGTGAGAAACGTCCTGGGTTGTCACGGTCAAGGGGCCGGGAACGGAAGGCCTGTGTAGTCCCCGTGGCATTGAGCGGGGCTTTTTGAGACCAATCAGTTTTATTATGTTTCTGTAGCATCTGCTCTACCGCTAGATGCTTTCCTGTTCATCTTTAAAATTTTTTTAATGTTTTATTTTTTTAATTTTATGTTTTTTATTTATTTTTGAGAGAGAGACAGCATGAGCAGGGGAGGGTCAGAGAGAGAGGGAGACACAGAATCTGAAGGCAGGCTCCAGGTTCCGAGCCAGCTGTCAGCATAGAGCCCGACACGGGGCTCGAACCCACGAACTGTGAGATCATGACCTGAGCTGAAGTCAGATACTCAACTGACTAAGCCACCCAAGTGCCCCATCTTTTTGAATATTAATGTTAAGTATTTTAAAAAGATCTTCCAGCTTTTTTGAGGCATAAAGAATTCCCTTAACACATTTATCACGTCGCATATTTACTTTTTTTGGAGTGAGAACTTACACTTATTCTCATTGAGGCTTGAACCACAATTCTGGTAGGTGAATGCTGTCAATGCCCATTTTAGAGATAGGAAAACAGAGGCACAGAAGTTCCAAGTTGCCCAACGACCAGGTAAGGAGAGATGGCTGGGTTCAGTCTTAGAGAAACTGGAAGAATTCCATAGTATTACTTTTGCAAATGAAGGCACGTCGTCTGGACACAATTGGGGCACAGAAGTAGCATAAAGGACAGATGACTGTCTCTCCGCTCAGGTCTGCAGTTTTTATTAGAACAAGTCTTTGTTGCTGTTAAAACAGAAGCAGTTGCCTGCAATCCAGGGAAAGATCGAAAAATCAGTAAATACAACTATCGGTTCACAATGTGTTCCCATTTGGCCCCTGTGGAGGCGGGGTGGCCGGCAGCCGAGAATATGACATGTCCCGAGGCAGATGTGCAGGGACGACTCCCAGGACACTGCCTCGCCCCAGCAGTCTTTCTGAGCCCTTGTGTTATTCGTGAGAAGAACTTCTCTTTCTCAGTGGATCTAGGTATTAGAAGCAAAGTCAAGTTATCCGTGAGTCCAAGGAATGTGACCTCCCCGAGGTGGACAGAAGTGAATCAGGTGTCAACGGGACGGAAGGGATGGGGGCTGTCTGCAGTTTCTCCGGTCTCACTTCCGGGTTTAGGCTCCCACACCTGAGGACAGGGACCCGTGTGGTCTCCCTGGGCCGGTCAAGAGTGAGATGCGATACTTTAGGGCGAGGACCCTGTTCTCAATTTCTAATAATGTTTTTTAAAAAAAATTTTTTAAATGTTTTATTTATTTTTGATACAGAGAGAGACAGAGCATGAGAGGGGGAGGGGCAGAGAGAGTGAGACACAGAACCGGAAGCAGGCTCCAGGCTCTGAGCTAGGTGTCAGCACAGAGCCCGATGCGGGGCTCGAACCCACGAACGTGAGATCTGACCTGAGCCAAAGTCGGAGGCTTAACCGACTGAGCCACCCAGGCGCCCCTGTGGTTTTTTTTTTTTTACTTAAATTTTATTTGGCAACCTTGGCTCCTAGATGGCAGGAGCAAATCTTGCTCATCTTGACCCCCCGCACCTCACCTCTCATAATGAGTAACGCTTGGAGACTAGACCAGTGCTTTTGAACTGTCCCTTTTCAAAGCCACCGATGCTCATTAAAGGTTCATCCTGGGTGAGTCAGGCATTTTTCTTAGCCGCCCGCCTCCCAGTGCAAGAAGCCTCTGTTTCCTGGATGATCTCACTGCTGGGAGTTAAAGCGCAGCCTTGGAGTGTTGCTGAGTGACAGGAGGGCCCGCCTGCACGGGCGGCCGCGGAGAGTCCCTGTGCACCTGCCCCATGGAGCACTTAACCAGCGGTTCCAGAGCCCAAGCTGGACGATAAATCACAGTCACACACACACACACACACACAGAGGCAGATCTTTATCAGCATCAGAGAGGCCCTTATATATTGTGGGGCAAGAATAGAAAGCGATTATTCACGACAGCTAAAACGTGGAAGCAGCCAGGTGTCTGCTGAGGGACAGATGGATCCAGCAAAACGCGCTGTCTGCACACAATAGAGTATTATTCAGCCTTAAAAAGAAGTGATTCTTGGGGCACCTGGCTGGCTCAGTCCGTGGGACACGTGACTCTCGATCTTGGGGTTGGAGCCCCATGGTGGGTGAAGAGATTACTTAAAAATAGATAAAGTCTTAAGAAGAAATCTTTTTTGAAAAATGTTTATTTCTTTTGGAGAGAGAGCGCATGCACGTGGGGGAGGGCCAGAGAGGGGGACACAGAATCTGAAGCAGGCTCTAGGCTCTGAGCTGTCAGCACAGAGCCCGACACATGGGGTGTGACCCCAAGAGCCGTGATATCACGACCTGGGCCGTAGCCGGCCGCTCAACGACTGAGCCGCCTGGGGCTCTATGTTGCACTTTTGAAGGGAAAGCCTTCCCGTACGCCTCTCGGTCATGACCTAAAGGTCTGGCAGGAAGTGCCTCGGCCAGTCAGCAGTGGGTGGGTAGGGGGGTGTGTGTGTGTGGCAGTGCTGGGAACTCGTGCTTCCCGGGAGAGGTCCCCTGAGGTCAGCTGTGGAACTCAAGGTCACAGCCTATCCGGGTCACGTTCTGTGCTGGAGGGTGTCTGACTTAGCGAGGCCTGAAGAATGTGAGGGCGCACGCTCCCGCCGCATAGGATGGGCGCTGTCACGACCCCGCTGGACAGATGGGCAGACAGAGAGGAGAAAAGCAGCAGGAGGGGAAGGAAGCTGCCCAAGGGCGTCCCGCTGGGGAAGGGCAGAGGGAACAGCCCCAGGTCCGGCAGGCCTGTCCCCCAGGCCCCCGCCCGACCCCAGGCCGCTTCAAGGGTAAGGACCCTTCCCCCGGCACCTGTGCATTCCTCCTCAGCAAGTACAAGGAACAAGTGTGCCTTTTGTTAATAAAGTAGAATAACATTTATTTCTTAAAATCTTTATTATACATGCTGTATTCATGGAAAATCAAAACCCCTGAAGGGACTCAAATCGGATATAAAGTACGTCCAGCCGGGCTGCTTAAGCTGTGGTCGGCGTGGGGACAGTTACGCTGTCGCCTTCTTCCCCTTATAGGTGGCCATCATTTTCTTGATTTCAGCAATAGCTTTGCCTGGATTCAGCCCCTTGAGAAAAGAAAAGAGAATCAACACCAAAGGGTTAAGCGAGACGGAATGAAGAGCCCAGGGGCCTGGGTCGCACGGCCCTCGTCCAGACGGAGTCACAGCACAGCAGAGGCGGGGGCTCTCCTGACCCTGACCCTGACCCTGACCCTGACCCCGCGCCACCACAGCCGGCTCACTCCAGGGACCCCCCCCTCCCCCCGGGGCAGACCCACGGGCCGTGTGCTCAAGATGCACGCACATCCGGGCGAGTGCAGCTGTCCCCTGGCCACAGCCGGCGTCC
Organism: Mungos mungo; assembly: GCA_004023785.1. Classification (NCBI taxonomy): domain Eukaryota; kingdom Metazoa; phylum Chordata; class Mammalia; order Carnivora; family Herpestidae; genus Mungos; species Mungos mungo. Next base: position 86,043 of record PISW01006154.1, on the reverse strand, counting down.
CAGCCAGCCAGCAGCCCTCAGTCTCGTACACATTCTCGTGGACACACAGTTCTCCCTGGGGACCCTTCCGAAGCCCCAGTGGCGGCCTGACTGGCCGGTAAGCCCGGTGGTTAAACCCCGCGAGCGCTGGCCTCCTAGGCCCCCTACAGCAGGGAGCCGGGGACTCCGCTGGGGTTAGAAGAGAGCCCGGTCATTCTAGAAGGACGACTCTGCCCCGGAATGAAAGGGTGTGGACAGAGGCCCAGGGGATAGGTCACCCAGGCCCTGGGGAAGTGCAGGTCTGCCACCTCGAACACCCAGGACCCGGGCAGGGATAAGGGACTCTGCTTTCTCAGGGGCCGCAGTCTGTCCGCAGCTCCAAGCGTGCAGAGGAAACTGAGGGAGTGAGGAAGGAGGTGGCACTTTCAGAAAAGTTTATTTTGAGGGGGAGAGAGGGGCAGAGAGAGAGGGAGGGAAAGAGAATCCCAAACAGTGTCTGTGACATGGGGCTCGAACTCACAGACTGTGAGACTGTGACCTGAGCTATTATTAAGCGGTGGACGCTTAACTGACTGAGCCACCCAGGCGGTCCGGGAGGGGGCACTTTTTAACAACTTTCTCACTGATGCCAAGCGCCCGCTCTGCCTGAGGTCAAGCCAGCCTGGCCAGGTGGCCCTGCCCAGATGCCCCCTGCCCCTGCCCGCTCCCCGCCTGACCCCAGCACTCCCCTGGCCATACTGGACTCAGCAGGCCTGATGCCCTGCAGTCACGCCCGGCCCGCAGTCCTCACTCTGGTGGGACCGAGTAACTATGACGCCTTCCAAGGCCAAGGCAGCTGGGAAGCCCTGGAACAGGATGGTCGGAGCCACGGGCCGAGGTGGAGCGTGGGGACCTAGACGTGTCCGATGACGGGCTTTCCTTTAAGCCGTCTACCTCTCCTCACTCATGGTGGCGTCTGTCCTTGTGACTGCCTGGTCCCCGTCCGGCTGCGAACTTTTTGAACGTTTGATCCTACAGCCAATAAAGCACTTCCACAGTTGGGGGGTAGGGGAGGTGGTGGAGGGGGGAAGTGTGTGGAAAGAAAGAAAAAAGAAAAAAAAAAAGATCTTCAGGAGAAAAAAAGGGAGTGAAGACGCTCTTCCGAGGCTGCTATGGAACAGATCGATCCCCAAAATGAATTAAGGGGAAAAGACAGTGACCGTGACCGAACAGGACTTGTATGCACTTGCGGAGGGGGGGAAATCTCTGGAAGGCCCACGAGAGGCGGGGAACATGGGCTGGCGGGTGGGTGGCTGGAGATGGGGTGAGGGATGGATGAGTGCCCGTGGCGCCCCTGCCCGCCCCCATTTCCCACAGGGCTGGCGGGTCCGCACACATGAGCTCACCTAATGTGGGGGCGGCCCTGACAGTGAGCCTGGCAAGCCGCTGCCCTCCCTACTCCCGCCTGGGGCTCAGCATCCCCGTCTGTCAAGGGGTCCCTTCCAGCTCAAACAATCTGGGCCTGTGTCTAGTCTCACAGGGTCCCCGCTGGTCTCCGTTCCTGTCGGCTCCCATCTTCGACACACAGGTGCCCGCAGGGAAGCGCACCCAGAAGCCCCCGCGGTCAGTGCTTTCGGAGACACACAGGAGCCGGGCCCAGCCCTGGAGCTGTTGTCCCCAAGTCTCTGCTGTGTGGCCCAGGCTGCTCTGTGCCCACCGCCGGGACCGAAGGGCAGTCAGTGCTGGGCGGGCCCCACAGCGGAAGATGGGGCGAGCGCGAGCAGCAGGAGGGGAGAGGAGGCCGGGTGAGCTCCAGCTCGGACACGGGGGGAAAGACCCCGCGAGCAACGGGCTGGCTGCGAGAGCACAGCAGCCTGGCAGCAACGCTGCGAGATGGCGACACGGCGACAGAGAGGGAATCCGTCCCCACGGCTGTGCTCTGACGCCTTTCCCCTCGGGGGCCCTACGTGTCAGCGGGAACGGGAACTCCTGATGGTGGGTCCCTGTGGTGGCCCCCGCTCCCTCACACCCCTGCGACCTTTCCCCCGAGGGCGCCCGAGCCAGGCTGATCCTTGCGCCTAAGTGCCAGCTAGCCCCCAGGTGACTCCGGTCCCTCTCTGCCTTGAGGGACCAGGTCTGTTCGGCAGCAGGGACAGGCGGCCAGCGCCACGCACCTTGGGGCAGGTCCTCGTGCAGTTCATGATGGTGTGGCAGCGGTACAGGGAGAAGGGGTCCTGCAGCTTGGCCAGGCGCTCCTCGGTGAAGTCGTCTCTGGAGTCGATCATCCAGCGATAGGCCTGGGGGGCGGGGGGCTGAGGAGCTGAGCTGGCAGCTCAAGGGGTCACAGCTCACAGCCCCAGGGGTGCAGGGGGGAGGGAGTCTCTCAGCTTAGGGGCCTTGTCTCTGCCCTCACCCCCCCTCCCCCGCGCCTTTACAACTCCTGATTAATGACCCCTCCCCCCAAACTCTGAAGCACAAGGCACCTGCTACCCTGGTGCTTAATTACACGTGATCAGGCATCGCCTCCTCGTTATTTCAAGGTGCTCATTAGCTTCCTGCCCAGATTAGGAGTCAGGGAAGGCAGGGACTGTGTCACGTGACTCTCGGCCTTCACAACACCCACCCACGGTCTCCCAGTAGCCTGACGGCTTAAGCTATCTGTTCCACTGATAGACTCTTGTGATCGCCGGCCCATCTCGGAGCCCGGCAGGCACGAGCCGGCTGAAGGCGGCCGCCTGCCCGAGCCCGGGCTGCTGGGCAGGGAGGCGGAGGGGGCTCCGTTCCCCAGCACCTCACAGCGATGGCGCGGATGCCAGCCGGGAATGGGCCTCGGCATTCAATCTTTATGTGGATGGGAATCAGTACCGCTAAGTGGTCACAGAGCACACAGCTTCCCTTTCTGTGGCAAGACGAGGAATGAGAGCTGGCGTTGCTTGAGCTGCCTGAGCGTCCGCGAACAGCACTGACCACCGGCCTGAAAAGTGCAGCCTCATGGGAACGAAGGCGGGGTCCCTGCAGCGAGCGCACACACGGGGACGTCCCCAGAAAGGCCGTCCTGCCTTCTCGCCAAGCAACCCTTAAGCCCGGGACTCCAGGTTTCATCAGCCTGGAAACGAGTTCCAAACGTACGGCTGGGAGGCTGCCCCTCAATGAAATCTCTCTCCCCTGCTTGCTCCAAACTGCCCGCAGAGGGAGGTGGGGGGCCGCCTGACGGATGCGGTCTGGGGCAAGCGGGCTAGGGGTAGGCGAGAGCCAGCTGCGCAGGGAGGGCGTTTTCACATCTGCAAGGCGTACCCTGCCCTGGGGTGGCCCTCAGCCCACAGAAACGAGGGGTCTTGTGGATGAAGATGTAGTGAAACCAGGCGAAGGCCAGGCAGCCCACTGCCCCGCCTGGGACGGGCGCCCGCCGGCACCCTGGGTTCCAACAAGGCACGGGCCACTTGGCTTCCGGGCGCCTCAGCTTGAACTCTCAGGGCAACGAGGGGGCCCCTCACCTGCATCAGGACTGCAGGCCCCAGGTACTTGTCTCCGTTCCACCAGTAGCTGGGGCAGCTGGTGCTGCAGCAGGCACACAGGATACACTCGTACAGCCCGTCCTGCGCGGAGGGAAAGGGCAGTCAGGAGCCCGCGGCCAGAGACTCCGGCTCCCGGCCGGCCGAATGTGAGTTTGGCAGTCGGCGCGCGAGCAAAGCACCTACTTGCGTGTGAGCTTTCTTGGCAAAACGTGTACAGACGTATCCGACTCCTTAAAAAGATCTTGGAACTGAAATGTACACATTTGCTGGACTAGAACCCAGGGTTCTCAAGTCCAAGTGCAATGTGCTTATCCTTTACTTTTTTTAATTTTTGTTTTTCTAAAAAAATTTTTAATGTTTATTTATTGGGCAGGGGGGGAGCAGAGAGAGAGAGAAGACACAGAAGCGGAAGCAGGCTCCAGGCTCCGAGCTGTCAGCACAGAGCCCGACGCGGGGCTCGAACCCACGAATTGCAAGATCATGACCTGAGCTGATGTCAGGACACTTAACCGACTGGGCTCCCCAGGGCTTATCCTTTAATAAACAACCTCTGTCATCTAAAAACAAGCTCCCCCCAAAAGCAAAACAAAACAAAAAACCCAACAAGGGGCACCTGGGTGGCTCAGTTGGCTAAGTGTCTGATTTCGGCTCAGGTCATGATCTCTAGATTCTTGAGTCTGAGCCCCACGTCAGGCTCTGTGCTGACCACTCTGAGTCTGCTTGGGATTCTGTCTCCCTCCCCTTCTGCCCCTCCCCTGCTTGTGCTTTCTCTCTCAAAAATAACTAAATAAACATTAAAAAAAAAAAAAAAGACCTCACGGCCTGGATACTGGAACTCCAAGAGTGACAGGGCTGTTCCCCACCCCGCCCAGCCACCCCGGACCCTCGCTGTCAGCAAAGAACTGCAAGGTTCTAGTCCCAGTTTTGCCACCATCGCCTTTGCTCCCGCCTGCAAAACCGGTGGTCAAAGTGGGACCACAAAGGGCCAGTACGTGTTTGATCTGTCCCCCAGTGGGGAGAGCCACCCATGGAGCCACCTTGGAAAGACCTGGTAATCTGCACACAGGTTTCTTTTGAGGAAGACAAAGATCCTGCACCGTGGGGATGACGCGCCTCCTAGGCAAGGCGGGCGAGCTGCAGACCCCAGGGCCACCATGGGCCCTTGTGGGATCCCCCTGCCCGCCTGGCCCCGAGAGGGTGGGTGTCCAGCCCTCGGACAGATGCTCTTGCAGTTCCTTCCCAGAGCACACTAACTAAATGGTCTGCACGATCCCAAGCTGCCCCTCTTCACCCCACCCCCACCCCCAGCCCCACTTCCTGGCAAGCATCTTGGCAGCACAGTTCCTCCCAGCCCGACCGTAAACTCAGGGACAATGACCAGTCTCTCTCGGTCCTCTATGGACTGCAGGTACTGCTGTTTGCCTTCCTGCGACTCGTCCTTCTTCTTCAAGTAGGGCTCGATGGACTTGTACTGAGCGTAGAAGTTGCTCAAGTCCTGAGGGTGAGAGGAAGGAGCAAAGGGTCAGACTCCACCACTCCCTGGCGTTCTCATTCACCCCGTTTCTTGGACACTCCCCTCGGCCCCCGGCCTGCACCAGAAGCCTGACTCGCTCTGGCACGGATATGTGCAAAGACTACAGAAGGAGAAATGGTCACAGCGTTCATCGTGGCTAGGAAATGTCCCCTTCGACCACTCGGGAAACCCCCCAGCCCCACAGCCCCGTCGGCGCAGGCGACCAAGCCCCGGCAGGCGGATATTAAAGTGCAACACGTGCTGCCTTCCCCACTGGGATTTTCCACATGAATTCTCTGTAGTTATGGCCAGATTCTTGATTCTGAGACTGTTCCAACTCTATAATCCTGTGCCCAGTTATTCCCAAACAACCCTCACCAAACGAGCTGCTGGAGAATCTTCTAGGTGTGCTCATTTCCCACCATTCAAATTCCTTAAACTCAGGGAAAAAGCCTGCCCTAAAGAACTGATAACATCTCTCTCTCTCTCTCTCTCTCTCTGTCTGTCTCACACACACACACACCTCTTCCCTCGGCCCTGAGGGTAATAAAGGTGGGGGGAGGGGGGGAAGGAGGGAGGCGGAGACTCACGGGAACAAGATCCTTTATCACATACATATGTGGAAGAGGGTAGATTTTCGAGACTTTGCTGAGGTTGGTGTCGATCCTGCGGGTGCAAGCCAGAGTGTTGCCTCCATTGATGTTCATCGCACAAGAGCCACAGATGCCTGTGGGGAGAGCGCCCTTAGTGCCGGCCCCGCTCCAAACTGTTTTCTGGAAGCTGCTCCCCTACCACGGGGCGGTGCTGACACAGAATCCACCTGTGGCACAGGGGCCCTGCTGCTCTTTCCCCGTTCCGCCCTCTTCCTGCCTGGAATGCGGATCTAAGGGCTGTAGTTCCCAAAGCTATTTTGGGACCATGAGGCACCCACGAGGGTGCAGATGGCGCTGGAAGACAGAAGGGGCCCGGGGCGCGCCGTTGGCATCGCGGCGAACCCACATCAGTCCTAGCCCCAGCCTTCATGTGTTTTCAGAAAAGACAGAAAAGAAAAGAAAAAACCCTAGCTTTTTTTCTTTTTAAGTCCCTGTTACTTGAACTCAAACTCTTAACAGGCAGAAACCAAAAGCAAATCAGCACCGTCTTGCTCATCTTCCTGTTTAGGCCTGGGTGTGGATCACCCAGAGAGAACGCATAGTGGACGGTCTTCACCAAAACTAGCTCTTGGGCTATGAAAACCACATAAACGGCCTGAGCCCTGACCTTCCAACGAGAAGAATCAACTAACGGAAAGCAAAGCACAGCAAGAATAAGGTGCTGACAAAGGACCCTGAAAATGAGACTTCTTTTTGTCAGGACTCCCACGCGGAGTATGGAAACGCCCTGGGTATTTCAGAGTTTAAAGACAGCCATGCAAATGAATCCACTTGTCTGAAGCTGTCTTTTGAAGATCATCAGGCCAGAGAAATGGGATCACTTGTGAGACGTGCACTGCGCCACCACCCAGCAAGACCCCTCTCTTCTGGGAACCCCACTAAACGTGGGCACGAACACACAGGCCTGTCCTAGGCAGATGCTCTGTAGTCCCCGGGAGACCGAGTGTCGTCCATGTATTTATGGAAGCCTGGCACCCGACCAGCGAAGTCTGCTTTACTGAGATGGCACACAACTTAAAGAATAAATCTGGGGCGCCTGGGTGGCTCAAGACAGTTAGGCGTCCAACTTCAGCTCAGGTCATGAGCTCACAGCTTATGAGTTCAAGCCCTGCACTGGGTTCTGTGCTGACAGCTCAGAGCCCGGAGCTGCTTTGGATTCGTGTCTCTCTCTCTCTCTGTCCCTCCCCTACTTGTGCTCTCTCTCAAAAATAAACATTAAAATAATAATAATAATAAATCCAATGAATCTTCTCTGAAAAAAGGTCCCCTAGAGTGACAATCAGCATCAATCTACTTCACTGTTTAGTCCAGATGGGCCGCAGCTTATACTGCTGGCTCTGAGAAAGTCTTACGGGGAGAGGTTACTGAAAAGCACCTACAGCTCCTGTGCTGCCAGGACTTCCACGGGGAAGGCTGGTGTTTAGTCACAGCAGAATGTTCCCTGAACAGCAGGACTGAGCCAAACCACCGCAGTGTCTGTCAGCATTTGGTGCACTAAACCCCAACCTGGGAGACTAGCTGAATCGGAGCAGGTGTCTGAGAAGCGGACTGAATGACCTGAAATGCACAGCAGAACGAAGATTAAGAAGTGCCGGGCCAGTATCTATAGTGACTCTTCCTTTTATGGAAGGTTGTTTTAGGAAGAAGATTCGATCCCTTGTCTTGGCCAATGCGACCTCTGTTTCAGTTTTAGCTCAGCTTTTCCAGGCCTGGCCAGCGCAGTTCTAGAATCTGACAACTCTGGCAGACTCCTGGCTCCCCAACTGTCTAAGTGTTTTTTTGTGAGTCCCTTAACTTCCCCGGGCCTCAGCGTCAACACTGATTGGGCTGGCCGATCCCGTGTGAAGGGCACAGAACAGAGCCCGGCACACAGACTGTGCCCCGCGGTCGTCAGGCCCAGTCAGCCCTGGTGGCATCCGCCTGTGCTTTCTGCCACGTCTGAGTACTGCTGGAAGATTATGTAGGGGTTTTCTTAAAACCAACTCATTTTTACTTAGATTTATATTAAAAAACGTTATCACTGTCACACTGTCATCAGTGATTACATTTTTCTAACCTATCACATAGACACAGAGCTATTAAAGTAAAACACGCTGGTCTGAACACTGCCCGAAATCAGCTCCTGCGGCCCCAGCAGCACACCGTGGGAAACTGTTCCCACCCAGAATGTTCCTACTGAGCAGCGGCTCTGTCCATGCATAATGCTGGGAGCTGGGGGGCACCCCCGCACCCCCTGCATCAGCACCAATCAGAAACTCTGACCCCCCGCCCCCGCCTTCCCCCACCAGTGAAGCAGCTTGGCAGGGGTGTGGGGCTGCGGAGGTGGTGGGCTAGCAGACCCCCAAGGGTGCGACAGCTCACTGGGACTGCCGGATGCAGTGACCAGGCGGCACACAGCTCCTGACGGGAAGAAGATTCAGAAACCAGAACTTGTACTACAGTTTGAAATTTTGACACATTTACCCACAGCAAGGTCACCTGGCAGACGGCCAGCTGTTCAGGGCGCCCCCTCCGTGTGGCAGGCCCGGGCACACAGCTGGGGGTCTCGGGCCTAACAAGGAAGGAAACGCTTACCTTCTCTGCATGATCTTCGGAAGGTCAAGGTAGAATCGATTTCATTCTTAATCTTGATTAAAGCATCCAACACCATAGGACCACATCTGACCAAAAACAACAAGACACCCCAGTCGTATTGATGGGAGGTTCAATCTACCTACACTTCACTATTATGATCTGATCGGACACGTCTGCGTATTTTAGCTGCTCTTCCTACCCGTTCGGCTTTCTCGGGTCACACTCAGGACTCAGTGTGACTCGGGTCACACACGCTTCCACACTTTCATTCTGGTGTATTCTTACACACTGTAAGCACTGCAGAGTCCCACTGCATACACATTTCTAGGACAAGGAAAGCCGAAGCAGCCGCGACAGCCCCCTTACTCCAAAGCATCGTGAGTGCCCGTGCGCGTGGGGCGAGGGGAAGGGCAGCAGCACGGGGCTTGGAACTTGGGGCGCAGGCCTGGCGTCTGAGAACCGGGTCAGGATCCTGGCTTGGCCCCTCGCTAGGTTCTCGGCAGGATTAGCACACAGGACCGTGAGAGAGTGTCTGCCGCACACGCTCAGTTTAACGATGATCAGCCGTGTGGCACAGTGGCGCAGCTCACCCTCTCTGAGCCCGTCTCCCTGTCTGTAAAATGGAACTAAAATCTAGATCACAGGATTGTTAGAGATGGAACATGCAACGTTCACAGTGTCCAGCCCACAGTCAAGTGCCCAACAAACCTGTCTCCTGGCTGCCGCCCCCATGCCTCCAGTACCGTTGTACGCATGGGGTTTAAAAAATAGGCCCGCTCCCCAATATCCTCCAGCATTATCCAGGTTCTCTCCCTAGTTTACTGAAATGTAATTGCCGCTTTAATGTGGAAATCGGAGGTGTGCGGCTCAGGTCATGATCTCATGGTTCGTGAGTTTGAGCCCTGCGTCGGGCTCTGTGCTGACAGCACAGAGCCTGCTTGAGATTCTCTCTCTACCAGACCCCTCTAAATAAATAAACCTAAAAACCCCCATATATACATATTGCAAAATGACCGCTACGACAAGACGCATCAACGGGGCCGCGCCGTCTGTGTTTCTATCGGCCATGTGCAAATACCCTTCTCAGCCCATCTTTGCTGACACTGGGAACTGACCTTTAAAAGCCTCTGCTATTCTGAGAATGAAGTTTTGTTGTCTTAATCTGAGATCTTTCAATGCTACGGTGGTTGGGTATTTATCATAAAGCCACTGACTTCTCTTCACGCCCAGCGTTCACTGGAAGTGTGATGTGCCAGGTTCCGTTCTGGGCGCCGCACGGACACCAGAGAACAGACGAAGATTCCTGCCCGCTCGGCACCTCCATGCCAGTCGCCTAATGCTCCAGGCTCGGCCCATCCATGTTCTCCGCCTCTTTGCTTAGATCTTGGGAAGTGTTTTTAAAGATTTTTTTTTAAAGCTCCGAACCTTTCACCTCATCATTCCCGATACCTCACTCTGACACTCCTGGCCACCAGACGTGCGGTTTCCGGAACCCAGCAATCCCGCAACACCGGCTGGGTGTCCCCACGGTGTAACACCACCAGCTGGAGACGGTGTCAGATCCCACAGGTAAAGGGCTTGGTCCCAGCCCGCTGTACCCCACTCAGACGCCACCTGTAAGTCCAGCCTGTCCCCTGTGCGCAGGAAGAGTGGCTGTGTGATCAGAGATTCTCACGATCCTCTCCCCTGGGTCTGAGAATTGCTAGAGCAGCTCAGGAGACTTAGACAAACAGCGAATTTACTAGATTCTGATTTAGTAGGACGGCCAAGTGGAAGAGGCGCACAGGGCAGGGTGCATGCCGTCCACAAGTTCACGCTCTCTGAGCCCCATAGTCCCTGCACTTTCACGGAGGCGGCGGTCCGTGGGCACGATTGGGGTTCCACCTCTAACTTCTCTTCCCTCTCAGGTCACGGGTGGGGCAGAGGGTTCCAACAGTCTAAACACATGTTGGTTCCCCTGGCAATCAGCCCCCACCCCAACCTGTGGCTATCCAGACTTCTAGAAATCACCTCATCAGAGTAAACTCAGGTGGCCGAAAGGGGCTTGTCATGAATAAAAAAATCCAAGCCCATTTCCCCTTCAGGATTTATCTGGAGCTATTTCAGGAACTGGGAACAAAACCAAAACTGTTCTAACAAAAGATGACTTTATAGCTCTTGTCACCCAGGATCACAAGGGTTTTAGGGAAGAGAAACCCCAGCAAAGACCAAACGTACACCACCAACCTAGTCCGTCCCTGCTAATCCTGCCCCGCCCTCACCCCCAGCACCCGACCAGGAATTGGCTGTTTGACTTTTAGTTTTGGTAATGGAACTTTAAACCACGGATTTAAATGCTTACATGTTAAAGCTGACCACCCTTTCCCCTTATGATACTATCACTATTTTTAATACATGCATGTATGTATGTACGTATGTATTTAAAACATTTTAGTTTTAACCCAGAGTGGGCCTTGAACTCATAACCTCGAGATCAAGAGCCACACGCTCCTCTGCCTGAGCCAGACAGGTGCTCCAGTACTATCAACTTTTTTCTTTTTTTTTTTAAATTTTTTTTAGTACTATCAATTTTAAATCTTGGGGCGCCTGGGTGGCTCAGTTGATTAAGCCTCCAACTTTGGCTCAGGTCAGATCTCATGTTTGAGGGTTTGAGCCCCGTGTCAGGCTCTGTGCTGACAGCTAGCTCAGAGCCTGGAGCCTGCTTCAGACTCTGTGTTTCTTTCTCTCTCCGCCCCTCCCCCTCTCATGCTCTGTCTTTCTCAGTATCAAAAATAAATAAAACATTAAAAAAAAAATCTAAAGAGACTATGCCCCTTTCTGAGGTTTCATGAAAAGAATTCTCTTCTAGATTTTACAATAAAAAAAAAATGCATATTTATTTTTTGAGACAGAGAGACAGACAGAGTCTGGGGAGGGGCGGAGAGAGAGGGAGACACAGAATTCGAAGCAGGCTCCAGGCTCTGAACTGTCAGCATAAGCCCGATATGGGGCTAGAACTTACAAACCATGAGATCATGACCTGAGCTGAGGTCAGAAGCTTAACTGACTGAGGCCCCCCTTACATTTTAAAATTATTCCCCACCCCCAAATTACAAAGACTGTTAATCACTTGCTCCAAATCACTAACTAAACCTTCCTGTGCTTCTGATTTGTGACACTTCCTCCTGGAAGTCTACCACAGAATTTTACTGAAGTGGAGTTTATTTTGCCACTTTAAAAAATTCAAATCACCTACTCTTGTCTGTTTTAAATGGCAACAGTCTTCTTTGTGCTTACAAAAATTTCACATATAAAATTAAAAAGCCAAAGCCCTCCATTTAAGTGATCTGCTAAATTTCATTGTTAAAGAGCTTGGTATATTTTTCTCACACTTAAAAAAAAAAAAAGCAGTATCTATAACACCTGGCTGTTTTCATTCAACATCTCCATTAAAGGACAATAATCATTTAACAGTTTTCCTACGGAAGGACACTTAGGTTGTTCAAACCCTTTTCTATTATATACAGTGCTGCAAATAACATTTTTGTACATCAGACTATTCTGCCCCTTACGTTTCCATATACATTGTAGAATCTGCTGCCAATTTCTGCAAAAATGACTGGTGGGCTTTTGATAGTGATTATGTTCAATCGGTAAATCAATGTGGGGGGGCTGTGCCACCTTCCAAAGACTTTTCCAGGGGCGCCTACATGGCTCAGTTGGTGTGTGTGTCTCTTGGTCTTGTGAGTTTGAGCCCCGTGTTGGGTAGAGACTACCTAAAAAAATGCTTTTCAACCCACAAACATAAGGTGCCTTTCCATTTATTAAAGTCTTTCATTTCTTTCCTTTTGTTTTTCTATTCAAGGGTGAGCAGGGCAGAGGGAGAGAATCTTAGGCAGGCGCCACACTCGTGCATGCCTCGGTCCGGGGCCTGATCCCTTGACCCTGGGATCGTGCCTGGAGATGTAATCAAGAGCCGGACACTTGGGGCCCCTGGGGTGGCGAGGTCGGTCACGCATCTGACTCCTGATTCTAGTTCAGTTCATCATCTCACAGCTTGAGTCTGAGCCCTGCCCTGGGCTCGGCACTGACACTGAAGAGTCGGCTTGGGATTCTTTTTCTGCTCCTCCCCCACTTGCATTCTCTCTCAATAAATAAATGCCAAAAAAAAAAAAAAAAAGGAATGTATAAAGTGCCATCTTATCCTCACTGAACTAATTTACTAGTTTTTTGGTGTGGATTTGTTAAGATTTTCCATACACAAGGTCATATTATCTACAAAGTTTCCTTCTTCCTTTCCAACTTGCTTCATTTTCTTTTGTCTAAGTTCCTTGGTTAGACCCTCCAATAAAATTCTGTAATAGTTGATGCTAGTAAAAAAAACAAAAACAAAAACAAAACCAAACACCAAAACCTCCCTTTTTGTATGACCTTGTATCATGCAATCTTGCTAAATTTACTTCTGTTCTTGTAATTTTGTAGATTCCCTGGAATTTTCTTTTCTTTTTTTTGGTAGATTTTCTTGAATCTTCTATATAAATAATGATGTTGTGACTGGAGACAGTTTTACTTCCTTTCCAAATCTCACGCCTTTCATTTTTCACTTGCCTCTAATCCACCGGTGCGAAAAGTCTCGTGGAACAGCGGACAGAAGCGGAGTGCACGTCCTTGCTCCGCTCCGTAGGCCGGGGCACGGACCGCTTGTGCCTGAGCTGCAGCTTTCTCCAGAGGCTCTGTGTCTAGTCAGGAAGTTCCCCCTCTTTTCCTATCCTGCAGAGTTCCTGTTCTTCTCCTTTATCTTTTTACGATGGTGAAGGACACCGAGTGATTTTCCAATTTTTAAATGTTTGTTTATTTTGATAGAGGAGTGGGGGTGGAGTGTGAGCGGGGAGGGGCAGACAGGGAGAGACTATCAAGTGGGCCCCGCCCAGCTCAGGCTCTGCCAGTTGGCGGCTGGTGAGGCTGTTGCAAGGCTCCATCTCACAAACGTGAGATCAGGACCTGAGCCAAAATCAAGAATTGGATACTTAACCAAAGGGGCCACCCAGGCGCCCGTGATTTTCCAATGTTAAAACTACTCTGCATCCCCGGGACACGTCCACACTTGGCTATCGAGGCACTGTCCTTTTTTACGGGTTGTTAGATTTGATCTGCTGAAATCTTCTTGAGAATTTTTGTGTCTATGTTCATGAAAGGTACCAATCTGTATCTTTCCTTTTGTAACGTCTCCATTAGATTCTGGAATCAGGTTTGGTGGCCGCCTAAGACGAACTGGTAAGTGATGATTCCTTGTTTATTTTCTGAAAGGATGTTAACACTGGCGTTAGAGTTTTTGTAAATGTTTGATAGGATTCACCAGTGAAACCACCTGGGCCTGGCATTTTCTTCATGAAAAGCTTTTTGACAATGCATCTAACATCTACAGTGAATATAGAACTATTCATATTTCCTTTTTCTTTGAGAGACAGAGAACATGAGGAGGGAGGGGGCAGAGGGAGAGAGAATCTTCAGTAGGTTCCACACTCCGCATGGAGCCCAACATGGGGCTCGATCCCAGCACTCTGGGATCAAGACCTGAGTCAAAATAGTTGGATGCTCAACCGAGCCATCCAGGTGCCCCGTTACTACTTTCAACTTGAATTCCATTGTGGCCAGAGAATACATTCTAGAAGATCCCAATATTTTGGAATTTACTGAGATCTGTTTTATGGCCCAGCCATCACAGTGCATGTTCCACGCACACTTGGAAAGAACATGTATCTTACAACTGTTTGGTATGGTGTCTCAAAAATATTAATTAGATCAAGATGATTGATCATGTTCAGATATCTTCTTTACTTTTTAAAAATGTATTCTTAATGGGGCGCCTGGGTGGCTCAGTTGGCTAAGTATCCAACTGCGGCTCAGGTCATGATCCCACAATTCGTGAGTTCAAGCCCTGCATTGGGCTCTGTGCTGACAGCTCAGAGCCTAGAGCCCCACTCATGCTCTGTCTCAAAAATAAATAGAACATTTAAAAGACATTAAAAAAAATAAAAAAATTTATTTTTAAGTTTTTATTATTTTTTTATTTAAAAAATTATAAGGTTTATTTATTTTGGGGGGGGGGGAGAGAAAGTGTGTGCAAGCAGGGGAGGGGCAGAGACAGGGGAGAGAATCCCAAGCAGCCTCTCTCTCTACCGCACCAGCACACAACCCAATGTGGGGCTCGAACTCATAAACCGTGGTATCTTTACCTGAGCTGAAATCAAGAGCTGGGCACTTAACCGACTGAGCCACCCAGACACCCCTTTTTGTTTTTCAGAGACAGCGTGTGTGTGTGTGTGTGTGTGTGTGTGAGAGCAGGGGAGGGGCAGAGGGTTCAGTGTGGGGCCTGACTCAGGTCTCCATCCCAGACCCTGGGATCATGACCTGAGCCAAAAATCGAGAGTTGGGTGCTTAACCAAATGAGCCACCCAGGTGCCCCATGCTAGTAAGATCTTTAAATTTTACTTAGTTTTGTTTTTAACAATATTTAATGTATTTTTCTTATAAGTATCATAAAAAATTTTTTAAAAATATATTGACAATCTTTGCCTTTTAATTGGAGTGTTTAATGACTGTAATGGTGTAATTATTGATGTGGTTGGATTTGGGTCTCTCATTTTTACTATATGTCCCAACATTTTCCCCCTGTTCTTTCTTTCCTGCTTTAAGCAGTATTTTTAGATGGAGTAAGTGGTTTTGGAATTCCATTTAATTTATATATTGGCTTTTTAGCTATCTCGCTCTGCCTTATAATAAACGGTTACTCTAGAACTGTAATGTGCATCTTTAACTTTTCAACTATTTTGAGTTAATACCGTACCATTTCATGTAAGAACCTTCCAGCCTTACAGGTTACCGGCTCGCAGCCCTTAGCTGGTGAGCCTGTGCAGTGCACCCACAGAGGCCGTGTTTCACAACACAGCGTGGAGTCTGCTTTAAACAGTCATCCGTATGCTTCTGAGTGTGATGCTCCTGCACGTAGTTCTCCTTGAATCCACCCTGTCTGCAGCTCATCGCGCTTCCTGAACGTGTCACTTATGTCTTTCACCAGCGTGGGGAATTCTTGGTCATTAGTTCTTCAAACATCTTTTTCTGCTCTCTTTCTCCACTCCTTCTGGGACTCCAATGACCTAAGTTAAACCTTCCGATAGCGTTCCATAAGTCAATTAGGTTCTTTTCTAAAAATGTTTCTATTCTTAAGAATGCATAATTCCTGTTAATGTAGTTTCAGGGTCTCTGAATCTTCCTGTTGTCTCCAATTGCTGTTATGACGATCCAGTGAATTTTCTGCTGTTTTCCAGTTCCAGATTTCCCATTGGGTTCTTTTTAAAGGATTCTATTTCCCTGCTAGATTTCCTAGCTTGTGAGCATCTTTTCCTTTATCTCTGAGCATAGGCATAACAACGCCTTAAAATCCGAGTCTGCTAATTTCAACACCTGGATTGCTTCAGGGCTGGCGGCCTCCATGGCTGGTCTTCCCATTTGAGTACGGGCCATGTTTCACTGTTTCTTAGTGTGATTAGTAATTCTGGACTGTATCCTGGACCTTGTGAATAACATCATGCAGCAACTCTGGATTTTATTGTGCTTCTCTAAAGAGTATTGATTTAAAAAAATTCTTTTAAAATACTTTAAGTAGACTCCATACCCAATGTGGGGCTTAAACTCACAACCCTCAGATCAAGAGTAGCATGTTCTACCAATGGAGCCAGCAGGTGCCCCCGAGTTGTTTTTTTTTTTTTAAAGCAGTAATTAATATGGGCTGAACTCCATGCTTGGGCAGTTCACAAACAGAATTCGGGGCTCCCCCTCTGTATTTCTTTCCAGGATTGCCCCCTCATTTTCTGGTTGCTGTGATAGCCACACATGTACCCTGTGGTCGTTCAAACTGGCGAGACTGTGGTTCTGTCACCTTTCTGGCCTTGTACCTCCACTTCCACAGGAGCTGCCCTGAGGTCCAAGCGCGTAAAACCCAATTCATTTACCCAGTAACATTCTGTTCTTCCAAGCATCGACGCACGCCAGCGTCTGCCCGCTCTGGCCACTCCCTGTGCCTGCAGGTCCTGACTGCGCATACTCTGTCCAGAGCTCATAGCTGTTACCGGAGGGAGGGTTAGTGTGATGAAGGCTACTCTGCTATAAGTGGAGGAGAATGTAATTACTCTTTACATGTTTTGTCATCAGAAAATTGTTACGGGGGCTCCTGGGTGGCTCAGTGGGTTAAGCGTCTGACTCATGATTTCAGCTCAGGTCATGATCTCAGGGTTCATGGACTGAGCCCTACGTCGTGCTCTGTGCTGACAGTGCAGAGCCTGCTTGGGATTCTCTCTCTCCGCCCCTCCCCAGCGTGTGCACTCTCTCTTTCTCAAAATAAATAAGTGAACATGAAAAAAATAGTTATGAATTTCACTCTTCCGAAGTTTTAGTTGCATTCTGTAGGTTTTGATTTGCAATGCTTTTATTCTCTAAGTATCTAACAGTATTTGACATGATTCCTTAATAAAGTAGTTATTTAAAAGAGTGCTTTTTAATTTCCAAGTAGCGTTTTTTTTTTGTTTTTAACATGCATTTTACTAATGATTTTTGGTTGCTGAGTATTTCGTTAACTGTCTGACAAGGTTATGTGTCAACTAAGTCTACCGCTTAACAGAACTTATGTTGGTACAGAGTCAAAGAAAGCACTTAGAATAGTAGTTTTCCAATCTTTTTTTTGAGACTTTTGTTCAAAAAGATATGAAATACTTACTCATTTGCAAATAAAACAGATCACAGAGGAGGGCAGTTCTGGTCATACTGGGGAGGGAAGGGGGTGCAGTGGGAAGCCGGGGGCCCAGCTCACTAGATTCCTTCTCCGTCTGGCTGCCCGTGGAGACCTGCCAGGGTGAAGAGGAGGACTCCCCCGCTGTTGCTGGTTTTGAGGATGGGGAGCTTGAGCCCCAGAGCGCACGGCCTCGAAAAGCTGGGAGCGGCCCTTAGCTTACAGCCAACAAGAACCCAGGGACCTCAGTGTCACGACCATAAAGGAACTGAATTCTGCCAACGGCCCAGGGGAACAGAAAACAGATCTCCCCGGTCTCCAGAAAGAAACACGGCCTGCTGACACCTCAAGGTGGTCTGAGGACACATGCACCAGACTTCTAACCTGCGGAGCTGGGAGGTGATGAATCCAGGCTGCTTTAGGCCACTAGGTTTGTGGCACTTTGATACGACAGAAACAGAAAAATACAGAAGTACGGACCTTCGTCAGTATTTTAACTGCATCCTGCTCTTGTCATCATTACCATTGGGGCCACACTTACGGTGTCCCTCCAGCTCTACCAGCACCCCTAGGGATCTGTCATCCTCTGGGGCTGCCTGGGTGGCTCAGTTGGTTAAGTGTCCACCTCTTGATTTTGGCTCAGGCCATGATCTCACGGTTCATGAGTTTGAGCCCCACGTGGGGCTCGGTGATGTGTGGGGGCTGCTTCTCTTTCTATCTCTCTGCCCCTCCCCCGGTCATGCGTGTGGGCTCTCTCTCTCTCTCTCTCTCAAAAATAAATCAATAAACTTTACTAAAAAAAAATCTATCACCCTCTGATTTGGAGAAAGGAATTTTACAGAAGTTATTCTTCCTGGTGTTAACTATCTTTGAATCAGGTGCCTGCCTCATTCTTGTTTGAGAAAGACGATAAATCCCAGACCTGCTGGATGATCTGTTCTTAAACCTTGCACGGATGTGAAAAGCACGTCCCTGAGCCGGATCAAGAGCTCTCCTTCACCTAGCAAATATCTAGCTCTCGCCGAGATACTCACTTATTCAAATCAATTTCGTAAGTTTGCATACGAGGTTTATCTCCCGTCTTGTCTGGGTCCCATCGGTAGATGGCAAATTTCTTGATTCGGGGAGCGGAGGCTGCTGCAGTCTGTGCCCCCCGGCAGGCCTAAAATTGAAAAGGTTCACAAGAAGGAAAAAAAACATTAAAAAATGCAAGACAAATCCTCTTGTGTGGCTGGTGCCATCGGCTACAGCACCGGCCACAAACTTGCGAAAGATGGGCATTCAGTAGCCAGCAAATACTGAGCACGCAGCACGTACCAGACCCGGGGCTGGGGGCCAGGGAAACTGTACTTAACGAAACACAGTCTTTGCCCTCACGGAATCCAGTATAAGCAAGACAGAAATTAAATACTGACCATAAAGTCACACACAGAGAGAAGAATACAGCAGAGACTTACACTAGTACGAGAGATGAGGGAAGGCCCCATGAGTGGTATTCAAGCTGCACTGGATGAGTAGGGATTAGAGAGAGTTATAAACCGAGGCAGCAGCCCGTGCAGACGCCTGGGTGGGGAGAGCACGGCACACCTGGGAGGAAAGTCCGGTGTGAGTCAGGGGGCCTTGGGTAAGGATGGAGGAGTGGCAGATGTGAGGATCAAAATCAAGAATTTGATTTTCCCCTAAGAGCAATGAGAAGCCAGCACAAATGATCAGGTGGGTGACATAATCATTTGTATTTCTGAGAAGAACAGGACTGGCTACGAAGGAAGACTTGTCAGACACCAGGTGGAGAAACCAGCAGAAAGCTACCGCGGTTGTCAAAACGAGATGTTGGTGTTTTTAGCATCAGTCTGGACTGTGTAACAAGACATCAGAGACTGGGTGGCTTGAACACAGTTTATTTCCCACAGTTCTGGAGGCTGGGAAGTCCAAGTTCAAGGTCTCAGGCAGACTTGGGGCATGGTGAGGAGCCCCTTCTTGGCTGACAGATGGCCACCTTCCTGCTGTCCCCTCATGTGGCGGAGAGAGAGATCTGCTTTTTCCTCTAAAAGCCTTACCCTCATGACTTCATCTAACCCCGATTCCCTCTCACAGGTTCCATCTTTAAATACCATCACACGGGGATTAGAGTTCCCACGCTTGAATTCTGGGGGGGACACACACATTCAGCTCACAGCCCCGCAGCAGGACAGAGGATGGAGAACTGGAAGACAGAATGCGTGCAGGGAATGGACAACCAGCTGAGTCCTGTTCTCCACGACGATCCTATCCCACCTCCTGGACACCTCGTCTCTTCCAGCAAGTGGCACGCGGTGAGCCTGGCGACTCCAGAGTGCCACCACCTTCGAGGCTGCTGGGAGAGGGGCGGGTTAAGAGGGCTGGTACCTGGTGAATTCCGTCCTTCGCCAGAACTGCTTCCCCGTAAGAACATAGTTACAAGAAAGGTGCTGTTGCTCAAAAGTTTTACATTCAAAACTCATTTTTAAGGCTACAATTTATTATTGCCAGGAACGGCAGTAAATGCTTTATACTAATTACTCCACTGGGTCTTGGCAGGAGTAGAGCGAGGCTCAGAGACGAGGGACGGGCCCATGATAACAGAGCTGACGGAGGAGCCATGACCGGAAGCCAAGTCTGTCTGACCCCAGAGCCGATGCTCCTCGACACTGTACTGCTCCATTTCTTTGGGCGTATTTGGAGGTTTCTTGTTGGTTCTGTCTTCTTTTGTCTTAATTCCTGGAGGCCATGTGTATTAGAGTTCTCCAGAGAAACGGAAACAATAGTGTGTGCCTACATATAAATACACGATACATATGAAAGGTATATACACACATACATGTACATAAGAAGAGATTTTTTATGAGAAATTGGCTCACATGATTATGGAGGACAGCAAGTCCCCAGAGCTGCAGCTGGCAAGCGTAGAGCCAGGAGAGCCGATGATGTGGTTCTAGGCAAAAAACCAGCAGGCTTAAGGCCCAAGAAGAGTCGATGTTTCAGTTCGAAAACAGCTAGGCAGGAGGAATTCCATCTTATTTGGAGGAACAGGAGATTTTGGTCTATTCATGCCTTCAACTGATTTGATAAGGCCCACCTACATTAGGAAGGTCAATCTGCATTACTTGGTCTCCAGATTTACATGTTAACCTCCTCTAAAAACACCCTCACAAAAACACCCCAAATGTCCGACCAGGTATCTGGGCACCCCATGGCCCGGCTGACACAAAACACTGATCATCCACAGCATGGAACAGGTTCTATTTTGCATCTCCCGGCATGCCTGGTCCAGGCCTTTGTGTACAGCAGTTCAACTCATGGTTAGGAAAAACTGAAGACAAACACAAGAAATTATACTGGAATTAAAAAAAAAAAAAACCCAAGAAAAAGTCAACAGCAAAAAATTGAGCATTAGGCAAATGCAAATACGCCATTCCCATTCCACAGCCCTTGAAGCCCTTTCCATCGAGGTGGAAGAGATGAGGCGGAGACGCACCAAGTCCTTGTCTCTCTACACCGGGAAGCAGACCAGGGATCCTGTCAGTCCCGACAGCAATTATAGCTGAGCCCCTGGTCTGTATGCGGAAACACAGACTGTATCCCAGGCCAGCTAACTCTCTTGTAAACTGGTAAAAACAGACAAAACTGGGGAGGCTCATGGCATAATTACAAGAGGTGTGATGGTGTTTTCTTACCGGCCGGCAAAAAGCATCCCAAATTAAGTGAGGCTGAAAACATAAACACCAGCTACCAGTAGGGGAAAAGGAAATAGAGGAAGATGAAAGTGAAGGTGAAGATGAAAGCGGCTTTTCCCTTTATCACCAAGCTGGCTAACATCAGCAATAAAAGGAAAATCATTTCTACAAACGAACATCTTTCATTAGGGCCCCCATACCCCCACTTTGTAGCATTAAGGCAGGATTCTGTTCCATGCTGTTGTAGTTATTTAAAAAAATTTTTTTTTGCATTTATTTATTTTTGAGAGACAGAGCGTGAACAAGGGAGCCATAGAGAAAGAAGGAGACACAGAATCCGAAGCAGGCTCCAGGCTCTGAGCTAGTGGTCAGCACAGAGCCTGATGTGAGGCTCAAACCCATGAACTGTGAGATCATGACCTGAGCTGAAGTCGGACGCTCAACTGACTGAGCCACCCACGCGCCCCATAATTTTAAGGAAGCTCTATGCAGGGCCTGGATTCATGACCCCAAGATTAAGAGTCGGTCAGCCCAGCCAGGCGTCCCCAGGGACTCCATTCTGTCAAACAGGAACATTTGGCTAACGCCACCTTGTGGCATTTAAGACAAAGTGGAGGCAGTGAAAAGAAAAGATCACACTCGGTCCAGCGGCCTTGTTTGCTCAGTGCTCCCACCGTGCTCTGGTTAGATTTAATGAAGTCTACGGCATCACGATAAAATTCACCAATGTTAAGTGTACAGTTTGATGAGTTTTAATAAAATAAACAAGTATAACAACTACCATAATTATGACGGAGCGCTTCCACCTAGAAAGTTCTCTAGTGCCCACTCCCTCCCCGTTGTGACTCATCTGCTCTCTAGCACTACGGATTGGCTTTTTACAGAATTTCATTTATTATTTTTTAATACAATTTACTGTCCAATTGGCTTCCACACAACACCCAACCAGTGCCCTCCTCAATTAGAATTTGGTTTTTTATAATGTTTATTCATTTTCGAGAGAGAAGAATGAGCAGGGAGAAGCAACGAGAGGGGGACAGAAGGTCCGAGGTGGGCTCTGTGCTGAGAGCAGAGTCTGATGCGGGGCTCAAACTCACGAACCGCAAGATCATGACCTGAGCTGAAGTCAGACACTTAACCCACTGAGCCACTCGGGTGCCCCCCCCTTACAGGATTTCACATAAACGCAATCAGACTGTGTATCCTGGGTCTAGCTTCCTTCACCCGCCATGCTTCCGGTTTCCCTTCATGCTGTGCATATGTCCAGTTTGTTGCTTTGTAACATAATTAAGCTTTCCATTTTGAGATAACTGTAGAATCACATGCATTTTTAAGAATTAATAATGAGAGCCCTCATACCCTTTACTCCATTTGCCCCAGCGAGAACAGTCCCAATCCACAGCACAATCTCCCAACATCAGCACGGATGTGGTCAAGACACCGAGAGTTTCCAGCCCCGGAAAGACCCCCGGCATTGCCCTACCAGAGCCACATCCCTCGTGCCTCCCCCTTACTCCCGCACCCCTATAATGTCGTCCTTTCAACCATGTTACGTAAATGGGATCATCTACATGGAACCTTCTGACCGGTTTTTCTTCATTCGGCAGAATTCTCTGGAGACGCATCCAAGTGTGTGCACCTCGACATGGCGAGCAGTGTCGCGTGTGCGACGGACCCCAGTGCGCTCAGCCGTTCTCCCACTGGGGGGCCTCTGGGCTGTTTCCAGGCTTTGGCTCTTACGAATGAAGTTGTAATGAACATATGTGAACGTGTCTCCACGTCTCTGGGAAAAATGCCCAGCAAGGTACCGGCTGGATTCTAGGATGGTTGCAGATTTCGTTTTTTTACAAAATTACCAAATTATTCCCCAGAGTGGGCGGCTGCCTTGCCTGTGGCAGGTGCCAGAGAGAGAGAAACAAAATGCATCACAAAAACCCAACTCCTTAAAAAGAAAAAAAGAAACGTTTACGTTAAACTATTAGTAAAGCTTGGACTTCCACGCACAAGGAACTCCAATGTCAGTTTTGGGGTGCCTCAAAGCATTACTTTTTTTTTTTTTTTTAAAGCACCTAATCTAAATTCGTGTTTTACACAGCACCTGGAGGGGTAGAGGGGGGAGGCTAACAGGAATGAGGAGAGAAGATGTGAAAGTCAGAATCCCCAGAGAGGTCGTGGCTCTGAACCGAAGGCTCTGCTCACCGTGGGCCGCACCGAGAGTTCACCCACAGGGTCAAGGCAGCTGCGAGAGGAGCAAGTACATCCAGGCAGCAGAGAAAAGTGAAAATGTGTCATGCTGGTGTCCCGGTAGAAGTAAAAAAAAAAAAAAAAAAAAAAAAAGCTCTCATTCACGGAGCCTAATGCGTGTGGAATGTTGTACTAAATTGTCTCTAATCTTTACAACATCTCTACAAAGGGAGGTTTTATTATTCGCATTAAAAAATGAAAACCGGGGTGCCTGGGTGGCTCAGTGGGTTAAGTGGGGTTAAGTGTCCGACTCTTGATTTTGGCTCAGGTCATGATCTCGGGGTTGTGGCATCGAGCCCCACGTCTAGCTCCAGGCTGAGCGTGGAGCCTGCTTGGGATTCTTTCTCTCTCCCTCTGCCCGCTTCCCCTGCTCACATTCTCTCTCTCAAATAAGAAAGAAAAAGAAAATAAAAAGCATAGACCAAAAAGCCAGGATTTAAACACAAATCTTTTATCTCCAAAGCCCAACCTTTTACCCACTGTGTCTGTGGCGAAAATGCAAAATCAAAGCGGAACAGCAAAAAAGATAATTCCTTTCCCCAAACAAACCCAAGGGACACTGGTGGCTAATATGCTCGAGGGACTGTTCTAGGCCCTGGTGATCAAGGGCAAGACACAAACGCTGATTCTTACGGAGGTACAGTGACTAGAGACACACAAATAACATCTACAGGGACGCCTGGGGGGTGCAGACGGTTTAGCATCCGACTTCGAGCTCAGGTCATGATCTCACAGGTTCGTTGAGTTCGAGCCCTGCGTCGGGCTCTGTGCTGACAGCTCGGAGCCTGGAGCCTGTCTTCGGATTCTGTGTCTCCCTCTCTCTCTGACCCTCTCTTGTTCATGCTGTCTCTTTCTCTCTCTTAAAAATAAACAAAACATTAAAAAAATTAGAAATAAAAAAGAATATGATACATGATGGGTCCCTGGGTGGCTCAGTCTGTTAAACATCTGACTTCAGCTCAGGTCATGATCTCACAGGTTCGTTGAGTTCGAGCCCCACGTCAGGCTCTGTGCTGACAGCTCGGAGCCTGGAGCCTGCTTCACATTCTGTGTCTCCCTCCACGCCCCCCTCTCTGCCCCTCTCCTGCGCATGCTGTCTCTCTCTCAAAAATAAATGGACATTAAAAAAATTAAAGCACCACCACCACCACATAACATCTACAGTATGTCAGGTGGTGATAAGTGCAATGGCGGGGGGGGGGGGGGGGGGTGGGTCCTGGCCACAATCCTGTAACTCTAAATGGAGTGGCCAGGGAAGTCTTCACTGAAAAGGTGACAGCTACGCAAAGACCTGAAGGAGGTGGGTAAGCGAGCCAGGCCTGTACTGAGGGGAAGAGCAAACCGGGCAGAGGGGACACTGAGCCCAAATCTTGAGGTGGAAATGCGTCTGAGGAGCAAAAAGGCAGTGAGTGTAGTTGAGAATGGAGTGAGCTTCAGGGGCAGTGATGGGCGCAGAAATCAGGAAGTCAATGGGACAGTCAGATCACACAGGATCCTGTAAGCTGCTGCTTCTTTTTTAAAAGTAATCTCTACGCCCAACATGGGGCTCGAACCCATGACCTGGAGGTCAAGAGTCTCATGCTCTACTGACTGAGCCAGCCAGGTACCCCCTACTAAATTTCTTTAAATACACTCAATGAATTGTTTATTTGAGATTCAAACTTTGGAGAATATTCTTTCTCTTTTTAAATTACGTACACGCTGTATGCCAAACATGGGCCTTGAATTCATGACCTCGAGACCAAGAGTCATGACGGACTGAACGAGCCGGCCAGGTGCCCCGGCCTTGTAACGGTGTTTGCTTTTTCCCGTAAGATGAGAAAACTACTGGTTTTGAGCAGAGGAGTGACAAAGTCAGACTTACGCTTTGAAAGGATTATTCTGGTTTGAGAATCAAAGAGGAAGGCGAGAAAACCACGTAAGAATTACAGTATTCAGTAACTAGCCACGGGGTGATGGCAGCTTGACCCAGGCTGGTGGCTGTGGATGGTAAGAAGTGGTAAGTTCTGGAGCGCCTGGGTGGCTCGGTTGGTTGGGCCTCTGACTTCGGCTCAGGTCATGATCTTACATTCGTGGGACTGAGCCCGGTGTCGGGCTCTGTGCTGACAGCTCAGAGCCTGGAGCCTGCTTCCGATTCTGTGTCTCTCTCTCTGCCCCTCCCCCCCTCGTGCTCGGTCTCTCTCTGTATCAAAAATAAACATTAAAAAAAGAAGTGGTTAAGTTCTGTTTGGTTTTTTCTTTCTTTCTTTCTTTTTTTTAAGAAGTGGTAAGTTTTGGAATACATTTTAAAAAGGAACTGACAGGATTTCCACACAGACTGGATATGAAAGTGGGGCACGGAGCACAGATGACCCCAGTGTTTGGCCCAAACCCCGTGGAGGATGCCGGTGCCGTCACCTGGGGCGGGAGGAGAAAGCTGGGCTGTGTGGCGAGGGGCACTAGGAGTTTGGTTCTGGGCCAGCAAAGTCAGTGATGTATCATTAGATATCCATGTGGCGACTAAAAAAAACAAAAAACAAAAAACAAAAAACAAAACCGTCTTAAAAATGTTTGTTTATTTTAAGAGATAGATAGAGAATCCCAAGCAGGCTCCACGCTGTCAGCACAGAGCCCTCTTTTGTATAGGGGTGGGGGTGTATTAATATCCACCTCTTATTTAGAGAGAGGGAGACACAGAATCGGAAGCAGGCTCCAGGCTCCGAGCTGTCAGCACAGAGCCGGACACAGGGTTCACACCCACGAGCTGTGAGATCATGACCTGAGCGGAAGCTGGGCACTTAACTGACTAGTCACCCAGGCGCCCCAATATCCACCTCTTAAGATTAAACTGGAGGGTCAAGCTTCTAGCACGGCCCAGAAAAATAATTTCTGCTTTTCAACAGTGGCAAGATCATCAGTTTCTGATTGGCAGACAGGCCAGTACTAGGACCAAGGAGATACACAAATGAAAGCAGGCGCTCCTTGCCCTAACGGGATTCACAATCTAGATGAAGAAATCAAGCACTACAATCACAGGTAGTTCGTTACAGCCACACACTTCCAGGCAGCACCATGGTTCAGTGCAGACGGACGCATAAAAGGAATTCAGAAGAGAAATCCTAGTGTGTCTTAGAGTCCTAGGAACCTGACTATCGCTCAGATAACACACCAAGCTCATCTCGGGATTCTTCTGAGGTGGCTTTGGTGGGTGTGGATGCACATTCCTGGGAGGGGCAGGGAGCTCCCCTATTTCTCTACCCTCAGGAGGCCCTGCCACAGCCTCACCTGCATTATGAAACTGACCTATGAAACCAACGTTCCGCTCAACTCATTCAGGGAAGAGGGGCCTGAGCTTTGGAACTCATTCTCATTGGTGGGGCTCTCACAGCTCAACTGCGTGCTCAGCAACTATGAAAGGAACTGGTAAACAAGGTCATTACTAGTCATTAACTTAATGCTCAGAGGACACCAACTTGAAGCTCTGATAGGCAGTCCTCCCTTCCTATCTCCCCTTTTCAGAAAAGCGATAAAATGACTCATTCAGGTTAATCCACGGCACATTGTTAAGAACTAGCATTTGAAGGCAGGCCATAGGTATGCAGCCGGGGCTGTATTTACAATGAGAGAGATTCTTGTCTAAGTGCAAGAGAGGAACTAGCATTTCCGGTCACCTGAGCCAAGAGTTTTTCACATATTATGTAAAACAGAACAAAACAAAACAAAAAACCCCCGAAACCAAAAACAAACTGGATTTTGGTCTTAGATCTACCAGCTCTCAGCTGTGGTATTTTGGGCAAGTAAAAAATTTTCTCTTTGGGGCGTCGGTTTTGAAACCTTTAAAAAAAGGAGGGAAGAACTACCAGTTGCCCACCTTGCAGGGATTGAAGATCCCAGAGGAGGAAACAGACTTCAAAGGGATTTGTAAATTCTTAATGTCTTATGTGTGCAATGACAATTTCCCCTCCTCTTCCAAATAAATCCTCCATCTGGAACGCGGTAAGTGTGCAGAGTCCTAACACAAGGGCTGTGGGGAAACTTAACCACTGCACACCGAGTGCACCAAGCTCTGTACCGGAGATCCATGCCCAAACTCCGCGCTTGGTACTGCTGTAAGCCCTTTACAGACAGGGCCACCGAGTCAGTGTCATCCGACACTGCTTTAAGGCACCCAGTTTTTCCCGCAGCCCCCCACCCCCACCCCCACCGGGGGAAGGGCCCAGATCCTTCAGGGATCTGATTTGCCTCCATTTTCCCCTTCCTCGGCCCTTTCCTTAGCAATTCCGGTCCAGTCTCTGTTTACCGAGCCCCCAACCTCGCAGCCTGGAGGAGCGATCTCGATTCCCAGGTCCCAGTCCTCCCCCTCCCGCCGGTCTGTGTCTTCCACAGAGGCTAGTTCGAGGACAGAGAAGAGGCTTGGAAGCCAAACGTTTGGATCCAAATTCGGCTGCAACAGTCACTCGCTTGCCACGTGACCTTGGGCAACTGAAGCCCCCACTCTGAATTTTTTCCCCTTCTCTTTAAAAAAAAGATCGTCTCCGCCCGGATACCTCTCAGGTTGCGGCGAGGCGCTAGAGGATAACGGACAGGGATGCTCCAGGGCCAAGCCGGCGTACTACGCAGTGGGAGCGAGTCCTTCCACTCCCTGTGGCCTTGTCCCGGGCTCCCTCGCCCTCCTCCACGGCGCCCTCGGCTCCAGGTTGCCTCCGTGACTCTCCTGCCTGCCCGTTCCTCCCGCCCCGCAGCTCACCTGCAGGCAGGCTCCGCCGAGGGCTGTGGCCGGGAACCTGCGCCTCAAGGAGACTCCGACCGCCGCCGCCGCCATCTTGGCTCCTGGCGGCAAGCCCCACCCCTTAACCCTGAGGTCGCTCTCCGCCGTCGTCCCGCCGAGCACCGCGGCGCACAGCCGGCATCCCCCGAGGACCCGCCAGCTGGGCGGGAGCCGGCGAGCGGGAGGCGGTTCCAGTTTCCCCGAAGGGCGGGGCGAAGGGTGGAAAGAGCAAACGCGAGCGTGCGCAGTTGCGGGGTGCGCGGCGCATGCCCAGTTGGCCTCCCGCCTTCTGAGGTGACCTTCCCAGAAGGGGGCGGAGTCTGAGAGGGAGGGCGTAGGGAGGGCGTAGGGAGGGCGTTCGGAGGGCGTTCGAAGGGACGGGGCAAAGATCAAGGCGGTGAGGAGCCATCCGATAGGACTTAAGTCCCCTATTTTAGTCCCAGTTTTCCCCTGAAAATTGGTTAGTAGTATCACTCATCTCTTAGTGATGAGCTTAGTGGCTTTGGTCAGACATTTGTCAGACACGATGTGGTTTGCCTGAGACTGTCCTGGTTTCGACACAGGGAGTCCGGATCCCTGGGCAAACCGGGAGGGTCGTGAGGGCACTGAGGGGATGTTAAAGATGCCGGGCAAAGGTGTCATTCACCCATCCATCCACCCACCCACCTACTCACCCATCCATCTACCCAACCACGCATCCATCATCCATCCATCCACCCACCCACCCACCCGTTCACCCGCCCTTCCACCCATTCACCCGAAGATATGCCACCAGCACTGCTGTGCGCTAGATGCTGGGCAGCTGCCTTGAGTGAGTGGAGCAAGTCAGGTGCAGTTCCTGCCCTTGCTGGGTTTACTGTCCTGTAGGTGCCCAACCAGGCACTCAACAGCAGTAAGCTCCAGAGTCAGAGGATGGAGGGGACCCAGCCCTTGGCGGCTTACTTAGCCATTTAGCACTAGAAGCCGTTGCTTGAACACCTGCTATACGCCTAGCATTAGGATCCATCATCTCACTTCAGCCTGGAAACAGCCTTGTAGGAGAGATCTGTCTTGTGGGAGAGGTCTGTGCACGTAAGTCTCTACTTTAGTCATCTCAGATGCTTTCCAGCTTCTCCGTGCCTCATCCCAGGGCCTTCCTCCCTCTGGGGGCTTGATTTCCTCAGTCTTCCGAGTCACTTGGTCTCGTGGGTCACCTTAGGCATTTATGTTGGTAGTTTAGCTTGGCAGGTACTCGTGCTTGTCAGGAATGACCTTTTCCTTCTCTGCCTGCTTGTTTCTGACATATGAAGGGCACCTTTTTATAGTCTCGGTTTCCTCACAGCTCATGTGGATGCGACTGGGGAAATTAAGTTGGCGGAGCGAATTGGTTTGTTGGGGCTAAGTTTCTGGAGTCCTCGGCTGGAACCCACCAGCTACGCTGCTCTATGACCTCATTAAAGGAGGTGTGTAGTGAGGCCACAAGAAACAGCCTGGACCCCTGCATCTAACCTTGAATCTTCTCAAGGCTGTGTGACCTTGAACAAGCCCCTCCCCATCGCTGGCCTATGGTTTCCTTGTCTGTATCATCAGGGTGTTGGGCCATCTGGTTTAGGGTTCTGGGATTCACATGGCTGCTTTGAGGGGGCTGTCTTGGCGGTCACTGTTGACAAGCTGAGGTCACCTTGACTTTCCACTGGGGCTGATCCAGCACTGGAATAGGGCTTCTCCAAGTCTGCCCCAGGGCCTCTTGGGCCACCCAACCTGGAATCATGGGAAGATTGTCACTCTCTCTCTAACTCCTCTTGGCTGATTGTCTTCGGAGATGAAGGAAGAGGATCCTCTTCCTCCAGGGAACATGTTTCTAAAGCATTGATCCCGTTGGCATTTTCAGGACTCTTTCATCTCCAAGGCAGATGCTACTCCTAGATAACCCTTAACTCTTTGACTTTGCCCAGGTCACCTTGGGAAGAGCAGTCTGAGGCCGGCAGAAGTGAGACCTTGATTTATGGAGGGGCTCCTGGTGCCAATGGGCCCAGGCGCCCTGCAGTCACATCGTCCCGGGGCTTCATGGGGATTTGGGGAGCTCAGGGTTATAGAGGAACAAATTCCTGGGCGACTGCACCTCCGCCCTGAACTTTGGGATTCCAGAAAGGCACAGCTGCACGGCTTAGAGGTTTTCAGGGCTTGCTCCTGACCGATCTTCCCAAGGTGTCCTCGGGTGACGACCAGGTTTTTTTTTGGTTGTCTGTTTCCATTTGTCTAGCGAGTGAAGGATTGCTTTTCAACAGTCGGCTAGCCAATTTAGGTTTATGCTGCGCCTCATCACTTACAAATGTGTTTACATAAATAGTCTGCTTTGTCCTCATAACAACTCTTTCGGTTGGAATAACTCCCCCCCCAGTTTACAGACTTTCTTAGTCTTTGGGTAATGAGAAAGGTGAACAGTCTTGGGTGAGACTCTTTCCCAAGGGCTGGAAATCCACTCGAGAATGAAAAAGTAAACCCAAAAGCATTGTGTTGTACCAACTGTCATTTGTACGATCAACTCTAACTCTGGAGTCTGGTGATTTAGGGCAACCTGAACTGATTCCGCCCCGCCCCCCCGCCCCTGCAACCAGAGGGCCACAGATTTAAGAGAGATTTATCAGATAATATTTAGGGGAGAAATATCAGATAATTTTATTGCCTGGGAGAGTCATTCGTCTCCAAGAAAAACCCACCTCACCCAACTCATCTCTGTGGTGGCACTTAGAATCCTTGTCATCCAGAATTTAGGATTTCATCTCCTTCGCCCAATGGGCTGTCACTCTCTTTCATCTCTCTGGCTGCTCCCTCCCTCTGTCCAGCTGTCTCCCGAGCATCTGTCTGGCTGTCCCAATGGCCTCTGGAGCCCAACCTGTCCCCAGTCATCCTTATCACCTGAGGTGTTCACAGCTCCTCCCTTTCCAGCACCATCTACCCAGTCTCTAAGCCGGAAACCTGGTGTGCACCTGACTCTTCCCCCGCCACATCCAATCAACCACCAACCCCCAGCATGGCCTCCAAGGCCTCCAGGTCAGCTGCTGCCTCGAGAGGACACTTGTCCTGTGTACCAGCCCCTCTGCAGAGCACTCTGGGGACATATTCTCTGTCTAATCATGACAGCAACCTCACGAGGTTGGGATTTATGTCCTTCATTTCAAGTTGAGGCAGCTGAGCCTCAGAGAGGGCCAACAGCTCACCTAAGTCACACAGCTGGGCGGTCAGTATCCTCTGTTAGAGAGGCGGCTGGGGTCCAGGCACGCAGCCCAAGGAACGCAGGGGGGTTGCAGCTGCTGTGTTCCACCTGCAGAGGGCGGCCCTGCCTCACGGAACTGCCCGAGGCTCCCTAATAGCCCTTTTCAACCCTTAGAAAGGGCTTAGCTAAACCCTCTTCCCTCCAAACCCCACCATATAATTAGACTTCTCAAAATATTCTCTCTGAGTGGGATGGGGACAATCATATGCTACAGACGTCTCCAATTTCATGAGCAGCCTCTATGGAACTCCCGGAGCAAAAGTCACGAGCCACTCCCAGTCCAGATGGGGCTGCGTTTCACACAGCTGAAGTCAGCTCAGCTGCTGGGACTTAGCAAGTGGCCCGAGGCCTTGTGGGGACTGTCACGTTGCTGGGCCATGTAGCGTCATACCACACCACACACACACACACTCACAGAGCTCACCCACCCTGCTTAACCGCTGTCCCACTCCTGTCTGCCTGCCACATCACCAGCATAGTCTCAAATTAGCAGTTAATTTGATCCTTGGGGTTTGTGTGTGTGTGTGCTTTGCAAACACAGTACGTGATAAAACTCCCTTTCCAGCTGAATCTGAGTTTTGAGCACCCCTTTCCATCAGAGACAGAGCCATGTAAATAAAATGCTGAAAAAGAATTAGTGGTAAGTATTCACTGGTAGTGCCTAGATATTGGCTTACTGCAAACAGCTCAAGTCAGAGGGATGCAAAACGTTAAAAGCAATTTTGACCTTCTAGAGAGCAGGGAGGTGGAGTGGTTAGGTCTGCAGGCCTTTGGGGGTTCATATCCTGTTATATCAATCATTTGCTGTGTGACATTGATCAAGTTACTTAGTGTCTCTGTGCGTTACTTTCCTATGGCATAAAATGGGGGGAAAGAATCATAGTCACCTCATGGGCAGGAGTAAATGAATTAGTGTCTGGAAGGAGCTGTAAGTCTTAAACTGGAGGAAGGAAGCCCAGCTGGGGCAATAAAAGAGGCCGAAGAGAACTGTGATTATGACTATTAGGGGGAAGAGATTATGCTAATCAGGATGGGAAGACTGCAGCATAAATAAGATGCCAAGGGTTTCAGGCAGCTTTAAAAAAATCACTTAAAAATACATATGTAATTAAATTCTCACTATGTAAACATTTCAAGCAACGTAGGTCGAGTGTAAATCCCCTCGTCACACTACCTTTCCCAGAGGTGATTAGTATTGTCAATTTCAGGGATGGCTTCCGTATCTTTTTCTTTGCGTGTATATACATATGTATGTTTCTACAGAACACCATGGCTTTGCTTGACATCCTTTTTTTCCTTGCTTTCTTCCTTTTTTTTTTTTTAAATACCAACATCAAATGCTCTGCCTTGGAGCTCTTTCTATGTCAGTGTCCAAAATCTATTTCATCTCCCTGCCGCCAATGTTTAAATGTAGGGATGTACCATGGTTTGATCATTCCTCGGGTAGTTTCTTCAAAATGATTTTCCTATTAGCTTTTTATTTTTGTTTTTCTTTTTAGAGAGAGCGAGCGAGCAGTAACTGCATGTGTGTGTGGTTTCATGCTTGAGCAGCGGGGTGGGGGGGCAGAGGGAGAGAATCTTAAGCAGGCTCCACACTCAGCAAAGAGCCCAATGTGGGGCTCGATCTCACGACCCTGAGATCGTGATCTGAGCTGAAATCAAGAGTCAGATGCTCAACCGACTGAGCCAGCCCAGCGCCCCCATCATCACCATTTCTTAAACGTGTCATACATTTACACCTGGTTGTATCTCCTCTCAGTTAGGAGCCCTCCCTTCTCTGACCAGTTGTCCATTCCCACATTCATTCAATACTCATCCTAGCCTAAATGAACACCAGGGCCACCCTTGGACTTTCTCCCAGCTGGAAATAACTCGTGTGTGTGTGTGTGTGTGTGTGTGTGTGTGTGTGTGATTCCACACCTTTTTGTGCCTTATTCATTCCTCCATTCAGCAAATATTTTCAAAGGCCTACTCCGTCTGTCTCCTTGCTCTCCTGTCTGTCTCCCTGACTTGGCTGTCAGTTCCTGCGGAGGCGGGGGTGAGATCATGTCTCATGCATAGGGGGTTCCGGGGAGAACAGCTATCCTGGCTTACCCAGCATGGCTCCAGTTTCCAGTTATCTGGGTGGAATTATTGGTAGTGCCCCCTTTTCACTCTGGTTTAGATGAAAAGATTATGTGATCACTTTAGTTTTATGCACAGTAGATGTTTATGTAACTGTTAATTGGAAACAAGAATGGATGGTGGATGAATGAATGTAATTGGCTTCTCACGGTCTGAGACGCCATCTTACTCTGGGCTGAAGACTGGAGAGAACGGGCTGCGTTATGGAGCAGTCATTTCAGCCAGAGCTCTCTTGCCTTTGAAGGGTTTGGCTTATGGAATTCTATGATCCCCAGACAGCTTGCTTATCGGTATCGGGATATTCTTGTTGTGCTAGGAAATAGCTGGCACGAAGGCAGCAGTTATGAACGAAAGACGAGGAGCCATGACTAGGGTTAGGAAGCTGTTTCTAAGACGAGGTGGCACAGAGCAGAGGGTCAGCAGCGGGGCCCTGGGGTTAGACCACCTGGGTGTGAACCCCGGTTTTGCTACTTACGGCTGTGGAAACTTGAGCCTAGTCGCTTCCCCTCTGATCCTCAGTTTCTTCATCTATAAAGTGGGGATAGTAAAATATCAGGCTGAACTGTATGAAATTGTCTCTGACCATTTTGACCTTAAAAACGGCACGTCATATAGTATCAGCTGACAGCTGCCTGGCATAAGAAATGGCGGCCGTTTACACGTGCCATCTGGTTGGGCTGATCTTTCTGCTCCCATTGCTTAGCTGAACCATTGCTTCATTGTTTCATTCAAAACATATTCTCTGGGGCAGCCGGCTGGCTCAGTCAGAAGTGCATATGACTCAATCTCGGGGTGGTAAGTCAGAGCCTCACACTGGGTGTAGAGATTACTTAAAAAAATAAAAATCTTAAAAAAACCACCAAAAACGTATTTGCTGAGCACTATGTACCAGGAATCCCCGGAGGGAGATAGAACAGTTCTTCAGCATCTTCAGCAGTGGAGTAGCATGTAAGGAAGGTTCCAGAATGCGGGCCAGAGACTGCTCTGTGAGAGCCATCTGGTTGGCGGTGCCTGGGGGGCTCAGCTGGCCGAGTGTCTGACTTTGGCTCAGGTCATGATCTCGAGGTTCGTGAGTTCGAGCTCCACACTGGGCTTGTCAGCCCATCAGTGCAGCGCCCGCTTCAGATCCCCTCCCCCTCTCTCAGCTCCTACCCCATGCGCGCTCTCTCAAAAATCAATATTAGAGAAAGAAAAGCCCTCTGGCGGTGTGCCCCATGACTGGCCAAATGGACCCTAGCTGACAGAGCACGAGGGGCTGAGGCAGAAACAGGCTTGGCCCGAACCTGGCACTTTGCTTTGAGACTAGAGAAGCCCAGATCTTTGCTTTCTCAAGGATCACGGCTCAGAAGGAGCCTGGGCTGCTCAGAGGTGAAGCCCGAGGGAAAATGCAGATTCTCACATCAGCCAGGCTTGGGACCAGGCTGCTGAGCCGAGCTTTCTGCCCGGACTTGTCCTTTTTGTGGTCGTCCAGCTGGGGAAGAGATTCTGCACGCTGTCATTTGATGTCACTCACTATACTTAGTTGCCAGTAATACTGCCATCAGCCCCCTGGGCCTGATGCCACTGGGGTGAGGATCCTGGCTAAGTTCCACTGGGCAGGCAGAATTCATCCCTGGCTGCTCTTTTTTTGGCGGGGGGGGGGGGAATCCTACTTGTACATCTTTTGGTCATGCCGAGTTGTGGATTGGATCCCGCGTGGAAAGAAGGGCTTGAGCTAACAAGGACCTCAGCTCCGCTCCCCCGGGACCTGCCGACCACATTCCGCAGTAACAGACAGAAGCGAGTTGCAACGGTGAGGGGAAGGGGGCTAGATGTGAGGGAGCTATATTTTCCCTCTCCACAGGCATGGGGCTGGTGGGGGCTCTGATCTCGACAGTGGGCAGAGGCAACCTGGCCAAAGGCACTCCCCTTGCTGAGAGAGAGCCCAGTTCTGGCAACATGGCAGCAGCCACAGGCAAGAGGACCTTCTGGAGGGGCAAGGCTCGGCACACCAGGGCCAGGGAGGGATAAGACTGCCTTTTTCTTGTGATTTACTAAGACATTTGTAAAGTGATGGAGACTCAGGTCCCACATGACTGTCATCTCTATCAACTAACCATTGGTTTTCCCCTTTCCTTTGTTCTGGGCAGCCAGGAGTACCTGAGGAAAAGTCACACACACCCCACCTGGGGAGGAGGGGGGTTTGCCAGGTGTCAACTTGCCTTATGTTCCCTCATCATGAAATACTTCACTGATATTTAAGAACATTTTTAATGCTTATTTTTGAGGGAGAGACGGTGTGAGAGGGGAGGGGCAGAGAGAGAGAGAGAGGGAGGGAGAGAGAGAGAAAGAGAGAGAGAGAGAATCTAAAGTAGGTTTAGGTTTCAGGCTCTGAGCACAGAGCCTGACTTGGGGCTCGAGCCCACGATCTGTGAGATCATGATCTGAGCCGAAGTCAGACGCTTAACTGACTGAGTCACCCAGGCGTCCCAATATTTTAAAATTTTGATTACATGTTGAAATGGCGATAATTTGGATATATTGGGTTAAAGAAAACATGTTGTTAAAATTAACTTTTTTTTTTTTACTTTTTAAAATATGCCTGCTAGAAACTTTTAAAAGTACATGTGTAGTTTGCATATTTCTATTGGATAGTACTGTTCTAGAAATCTCAGGAGGACTTCCAGCAATCCTGAGGTAGGTGAGTAGCCAAGATATGAAAGCACCACTAGGCTGGATCTAACACACCAGCATCCCCTGGGGAGTCTCAGAAATGGGTGGGTCAAGAAGCCACAGTGAAGATTGCCTTTGCTATGGCTTGGGCCACATTAGTTGGGTATAAAAGGGAAGCCTGACCTCAGAGGGCTGGACCCATGGGTTAAGTCTGGGAGTATGAGAACTAGTGACTTTTGTTTTGCAGTGGCCCCTTAAAATGGCCGTCACCAAAACATCAGTCCAGAAGTCCAAGGTGGGGCTGAGGGGTAAGAACTCCCGAGGTACACCCCCAAAGAACTGGGAGTGGCTTCTAGGCCCAGCAAGCCACTAGGCGGCTTTATTTTAGGGCTTCAGAGAGTTTGTTCTCAAAGACCATGTTAGACCATGGCTATGTAGTATGGAATTTTTTATCGTGGGTCAAATCACAGATATCTTCAGGTAACAATTCCATATAAGAGTATGATATTATCTACCACATTGGATACTGTTAGTACCCTGCCAGTTCGTTTTCTGGTTATGGGTCCATTCCCCAGCTCCTGTGACTTTGCTGCTAATTGCAGCTGTGATCCACTTTAGATGATGGCTTGTGGGCTACTGGTGTCCCCTTGCCCATTCAGAGAGCCAAAGTCCTCACAGCCAATGACTGACTGGTGCAGGTGAGCAAAACTCTGCCTCCCGATGGGACGACTCTGGGCTGCCACTTCGGCCCCAGAGCTCCCCAGTGATCAGGCTGAGGCTACACCTCAAGTCACATTCCCGTTTGGCTTCTTCTTTTTCCTCAACCTGCTTCCTCCACTCCCTTCCTGGTTTCTCTTGGAAGGACTTAAAAACATAGCCAGGCTTTCTTATGGGTATTGGCCTTGACCTTGGGTGGTCACGTAATACATATCCACTGGATGTGTAGGGGATTCTAAACTTTTGAGATATCCTTGCTGAGCCCTGACCTTGTGCCCAGAAGAGCAGGGGCAGCAGGACCAGGACAGGGCCCACGTGCGGACTGCATCACTCCAGGCTGTGTCTGTGAAGCAACAATGAACGTCACACCAACACAGGACTTCTCCTCTGATGGTTTATTTTATTGCTATTTAATCAGGCTCTTCCCCAAACATCTTTTGATCTCCATCATGGCCTCTTGTCCAGAAAGTTGGAACTGTGCCCTGCTTCTTGCCCTCTTCACGACACCCCCCTCCCTCTTACACTGAATATTTCAAAATAAAGATCGAAACAGGAACGTAGCTGAGTTGTGCAATACAGAAGTGTATCCTGGGCCTACATTTATAGAAAGTGGGGGGCGGGGAAGAGCAGTGAGTCCATGGGGTGGGGAGGCGTCACACTGAAGGCAGTCACACGTGGTGGGGAGCAAACAAGATAATAGGAATCTGAGTCCTGGGGGCTCCAGAATCATCAGAAATTACCGACTTCCCGATCGGAAGAGTTTTAGAAAAATCTATAACACACACACTGTCTCTACATGGGAGGCGTTCACTTCCCCTTAAGGTAGACTAGAAAAAAATGAAAGAAACCCCAAACCCCACATTAACCAAACACACACACGCAAACACACACGACAAACTCTAAGTCTCCTGATAAACTTCAAATAGGCACTCTGGGGTTGCAGATATCTGGGGCTTTGGCCCCAAAAGGCAGGGGGGCACGACAGCTTCTGAAGGCTCTGGGGTCTGATCTGTCGGGTGGTCCGGGCCCAGCTGGATGGGAAAGGAAGCTTGCTTGCAAAAGAGCCCTCCACCTTCATCATCAGTGATTTACAGGAAGTTCTGTGCCCTGTGCGTTTCCTGAATGTAGCAGGTTGGCATCGCTAAACAGCGCATCACTGAAATGGCAAATGCTGGCCATTTCGATGTGGCCATTGCATGTTGAGACCTGACTGGCTCCCTGAAGCAGGGACAAGGTGCAGTTTGCTGCTAACCACCATAGCCTCAGAGCCCGACACTGTGCCGGGCACTTAGTAGGCATACAACAAATGCTTGCTGATAGGACGAATGAAATAAGCCAAGAAGAAAAACCCTGTTCTCTCAAGAATACAGAGGTATAACCTTTTCATCGGTTATAAATGGGCTCTTTTTAAACTCCCAAAGTGGAATTACACTTTACTTATTCTCCTGACACCAGCTGGCCCTACACTATTCTTTTTTTGGTTGAAACTGAGTCTTTTGTGGTTGAAGCCAGGGAATTAATCTAGTTAAGTCCAAAGGAGGGGGTGCTCAGCAAATGTGCTGGTGAACTTCCATGGGACACATGGCCTAAGGCCAGCTGCTGGCCCAGAACTGGCTGTTGGGCTGGAGGCCGGGCCAGGTCCTTACACGTTGAGGCTAAGATCTGGGGAGGGCAGGTGGGTCCTTCATTGCATCCTGGGGGCAGGTCTGAGCCTGGCTGGTGGTGAAAAAGTCCTTTGTCTAGCTGCCTGGAGGGATGGCATCAGGAATAGGGGGTGGGGGCAGGAAACGAGGGAGGTCAGGGACTGCCCAGAGACTGGAGAGCCAGGCGGCAGAAGGCTATCAGGGAGCCCAGGTGTCATTATGCACCGCACTCTTGGGCACAGGATGCTGGTGTGGGGGGACCCAACATTTGGGGGAGACTGTGCCCATCAGAAAGATGAGGTATAAGGAGCATTGAAAACGGAGCAGGCTGTTCTGATAAGATCTGCTTCCAGGGAAGGTTCTAAGGTAAATTATTGGACCCTCAGGGAATGGGACGCTAGTCAATGGTGTGTATGCTGCAGACGGAAAGCGGAGGGGATCTGAGCGAGGCAGGGAAGGAATGACTGAGTGGAGGCAGCCACCTGGACACGCCAAGAGAGCGGAGTCTGAAATGATGACAGCAGTTCAAGGTATGTCTGGGGGGCCCCAGGGTCCCTTTCCACGGGATCTAACCTGACCTTCAGGGAGTGGCTACCAGAACTGGTGATCCCAGAGCCTCCAGAACCTCCTTCCCTTCTCCCCTCTTTCAGTTTTGGACAAGAGACTAAGGACACTTCGGGGGAATGATTTGGGTGCACAGGTTTTGTTTCCTTTTTTTGTTTTGTTTTGTTTTTAGTATCAGGGTTATTACAGACATGGGCCAAGTGCACGGCTGTTTTCAGGAAGGACAGAGTTGAGGCTCACCGGGGTGACTTTAGTGGGTGCTGGGGCCCTTCTGAGAGATGACAAGGTGCGGATATCTCAAATCCCTCCCCGCTTCCCAAAGGGCTCCCGGTGGGGCAGCAGTCCTTGTCAAGTCCTTGCCAGGCAAGGAGCAGCTCTGGGGGTTCAAGGAGTCTGGAGGAGGAAGGGAGGAGGGATTCGCCAAGGCACCTGTCGGGTAAGCCCCGCCAGCTGGGTTTTCTCTCTTTGGTGATGCAAGTGCCTGACTTCAGCTTTGATTGCTGAGACCACCACTTCAAAGACGCTGTCTCCAAGAAGCCCATTGCCGGCCACAGGCCTCCATAAAGAGCCAGGCTTCTCCCTCCCCCAGGCTCCTTTGTCTTAGAAACAAAGGTTGGTTTGGTTGGTTTCTACAGCTGACCATCTGGGCCCCAGGATTTTCCTCTCCCCTTGCTTTAAAGTCCAGCTCTTATGTTTTAAATTCACCAATAAACAGTGAGCCAGCAAAACCCTTGCCCCCCACCCCCGACCCTCCAAAAAAAGCAGAACCCCAGACCCGTGTGATCTCCCTGTGACCTCGCTGTGTGGCCCCAAGTGTGCCGTGTCATTTCTAGGTCCTGTAGGCAATAATCCTTCCCTCCCCCCCAATTTCCTGACGGTTATTACTGAAGGGCATCTTGCAATCTTAAGAACCGCGAGGGCTGGTCCAGCCCCGACACGGGTGATCGATGGGCTGAGACCCGCCCACAGCAGCCCCCCGCAGGTCAGGGCACCATGTGCCACCACTTGAAGGTGAATGGCTTCCTGCGGACGTTGGTGCCGCAGTGGACTTCGCCCAGAAACTTGTGGTAGGCGGAAATGTCATCCACGAAGGTGCAGCAGAGGCCCAGGGGCTCCAGCAGGGAGCGCACGTGCGTCTCCAGGCAGCACACCTCGTCCACCTGGGGCCCGAACGGCTTAGGGATGCCCAGGTCCTTGTCCAGCACAATCATGTTCACCTGCGACGGGGGGGAGGGACCGGCTCCGTTTAGTGAGCACCTCCTGCTTGCCTGGCCCTGTTCTAAGCTCGCCGAACCCTCCCGCCTACCCAGGACGTGTGGTGATTATTCCCACTTTACAGATGAGGAAACTGAGGCACAGATGGGGCAGAGCTGACGCGGGAAACCAGGCAAGCTACCTCTGCACGTACGTGTAGGTATATGCACGCGCACACGCGCGTGGTGAAATGTGCACGTATCGGCGTGTGCGTGCGAGTATTTGCCTGTGCACACATATGTGTCTATGTGTGTGTTCTAACCTCCCTCCTCATGGAAGACTCTGCTGTATGACAAGAAGGATCCCTCCTGTCCAGAAAGGTCTTTTTAACCCAGAAAGCACTTTCCTATCTGTTCAGGTCAAGGATTTCCCAGGACCCCAGTGAGGCAGCTAGGATGACCATTCTCACCCCTAGAAGGGAACGCAGCCCAGAGAGGCCACCCAGCAGCTCAGCCAGGGTGGGGACCTGGATTCCCGACCAAACAGACTCAGCCGAGGGGACCTCCCGGATCTGGCTGCCCCTGATTGGCCGGATGAGGTTTGGGGCGCTGTGTGCCTCACCATGTTTGGGAAGTAGGCTCTGGCCTGGCGTTTCTCATCCATCTTGAACAGCGCGGGCAGATCGATGATGTCCTGCTCTGTCAGCCCCAGCTCCTTCTTGAGGATGTCGCGGTTCCAGTCCAGGCAGCGCTGGGGGAGGGGGGGAAGCGAGGGTGGGCAAGTCTGAGGACACTCCTGCCATCTTCGTCAGCCCCGCTCCTGCCTGCAGCGTCAGACCTCGGGGCCCTGCAGTCCAGGGAGACTGCCGGCCCTCACCTAGC
Source organism: Mungos mungo (assembly GCA_004023785.1). Classification (NCBI taxonomy): domain Eukaryota; kingdom Metazoa; phylum Chordata; class Mammalia; order Carnivora; family Herpestidae; genus Mungos; species Mungos mungo. The sequence goes on along the minus strand of PISW01006154.1, from coordinate 45,352 downwards.
ACCTCGCCACCTCTCCAGTGCCCCTCCCACCAGAGAGTGATAAAAGAGAGCAAGACAGAAGAAGATCACAGAAATGATGCTTTTAGATAGAAACGAGACAGGGACTCAGAAGGTGGGATCCATCAATGGCGACCTTAGCTTCCGGCTTTAGCACAAGAGCAAAGCAGGGAGGCTGGACCGGATGCTCACTGAGACCCTTCCCTCTGGCGTGTGCCCATGTCCCTTGGTCATTCCCTATGGAAGCCCTGAGGAAGTGAGAGGCATCACTGGGCACAACCCCATCCCCCCAGGGCCCCCGGCGCCGGCCTCACCTGGAAGTACTGGTTCTCCTGCACGAGGCTCTCACTGGACAGAATCTTGTTGATAGTGATCCTCTTGCTGCTCATCCCGCCCAGGCCTGTGGGGGTCAGAGGTCACAGGGGACAGTCCAGCCTCCGGTACCCAGCCTGGGTGCTCCCCTCTGTCACCCCTCCCCCCCTGCCAATGGGCTAATTGCTGGGAGGAAGGAGAAGGGGCTGGGGACAGGCAGGGACCTAGGGAGGTAACCCCAGGACAGGGGAGGGCAGCGCACACTTCCTTCTCCACGGTGGGCCTTGCTGCTTGGGCCAAGGGCGAGGGGGGCTTGCTTTCTCTCTGCCCAGAGGGTGGGGTGGTACAGGTGGGTAGCTGGGTCTCCCCCCACTGGAGCCTGCTTCTATGGACAAGCAGCTGACCAGGGTCAGTGTGGCAAAAGCAGGAGGCACAGAGGTCGCCCTACCTGTTTTCTAGACCCGCCTCATGCCCTGCACCTGCCTCCTATTCCACACTTGGCTTTCGGTCTGACTAGTCCTGCCTAACACTCATTGGGCATCTGCTGTGTGGCAGGCACTCTTCTAGATGTTTTACATGGGTCAGCTCAGGCATCTTTCCTACATTCTGATGTGGTAGCTGTTAGCATTAAAGATGAAGAAAGTGAGGCACAGGAAAGTCAAATGGCTTGTCCAAGGTCTTCTAGCTTTGGCAGACCCTGTATGCAGACCAGGCAGTCTGATTCTAGAACCTAAGCTATTAATTCTTTTTTTTTCCTTTTTAGTGCCTGATCTGGTCCATTGACCAGAGTCGGCTGGTCCATTGCACTCCCCAATCCTGCAGCCTGTCAGTGGCAAAGAGATTGGGGCCGTCACACCCTGTCCCCTTGCTGTCTCCACAGTACCACTTGGACCTGTCTGTACAAAGAGAGTGGCTCCTATATCCTATGGGTAGCTTTGGGGTGTGTTTACTATATAAAGAAGCCTCCAGAAAAATCCAGACTCATGCTGGCCAATCCTAGAAAAAGTTTCCCATTGGTTGGGAATACAGAAAGGGCGGTGGTCTTAAATTGGCTTTGTCTGTCCTCGCCCCCAGCCACTATCAAGAACACTGCCTTTGGATATGGAGGACGGTGATGTACGTAAGTATCAACCAGCCTTAGGAATGCGGGCTTTTGGGAGTAGGCAGACTGGAGATGCCAACCTGCAGAGTGACAAAAAGTAATTTAAGAAAAACATGTAAGAAGTTGTCACGGCCTCTCTAACCCGGCTTGCCGTCTCCAGCTGATCAGCTTTCCCTCTTTCCATGATTAATTCAAGAGCACACCTAGTCTCAGTCGACATCTGTCCCAGTTAAGTGAATGCCTAAATGAGGCAGGTAATTTCTCACGCTGTGACTGATAGGAACGATGTCTGGCTGTGCATCATGTCAGTCTCATCCCACTTTTCCTGTCCCCAAACTGCATTCTGTATATTTTTCTCTATCTCCCTTTTCTTTAGAAAAAAATTTTTTTTAACGTTTATTTATTTTTGAGAGACAGAGAGTGAGCAGGGGAGGGGCAGAGAGAGAGTTAGACACAGAATCGGAAGCAGGCTCCAGGCTCTGAGCTGTCAGCCCAGAGCCCGACGCAGGACTCGAACTCACAGATGTAAGATCATGACCTGAGCCGAAGTCGGACGCTCAACCAACTGAGCCAGCCAGGCACCCCTTCCATCTCCCTTTTCAAGGGCCTCAAATCCAGATCACGGGGCAGTTAGCTCTTTTTTGAGTCCGGTGCCATTTGAAGTGTACAGTAGGTGCCGAAGGGGCATTTGGCATGGCTGCTGGGAGTAGGGGGCAGCGGACGGCTCTATGGTCCAGCTGACCACCGTGACGGTCACACGAGGCCAGGGCTGCTTCCCACCGTGGGGACCTCACAGCCCAGAGCCGTCCAGACACCCAGAAAGTGGAGCCAGATGCCTAGGGGCAAAGTGCTCGCCTGCCCCATCCCCCTGGGCATCTCTCTGGGGGCTCAGCTCCCTACTCCCCACCAAGGTCCCATGGGCACTCACCTTTGAACATGATGGCCTCCCCGTGGCCCTCTCTCTGCTTCTCTCGGAAGAGCTTGTAGCAGGCCGAGGTACTGGCCATGAGCATCCGGAATTGCTGTGGGACAACGTCCGGACAGACAGTGTCAGCAGAGGGGAGGAGCATGAGGGGGTCCCCAGAGGGCTCGGAGCCCTGTCTGCCTGTTGCCTCAAGCCTCCTTGTGCAGAGTGCACAGGCTGCCTGCCAGGATTTTCTCCGCAATGCCATCGAGTCACAGCTCAGAGTCCAAAGTGGCTTTGGGCTGGAGCGCCTGGGTGGCTCAGTTGGTTAAGTGTCCGGCTTTGGCTCAGGTCATGATCTCACAGTTCGTGGGTTCTAGCCCCACGTTGGGCTCTGTGCTGACAGCTCAGAGCCTGGAGCCTGCTTTAAGATTTTGTGTCTCCCTCTCTCTCTGACCCTCCCCTGCTCGCACTGTCTCTCTCTCTCTTATAAATAAATAAAAAACATTAAAAAAATTAAAAAACAAAAAAAACCAAAGTGGCTTTGGGCAGAATGGAAGAGCTTCTCCATGTGGCCAAGAGGCTGGGCCATCTGTAACTTTCCCATCCCTTTCACTTCAGAAAACAAAACAGCCCCAGGCCCACACCCCCAGCTCTCTAGAGCATTACTGCAAATGCAGTAGTCCCTAGCCCTGTGATTATGGGATCCATGGACCGTGGCTAGTCTGAATTGAGATGTGCTGTTAAGAGTAAAATACACACCAGATTTTGAAGACTTGGTATGAATAAAAGGATATAAAATCTCTCATTAATAATCTTTATATGGATTTCATGTTGAAATGCTAATATTTGGGTATACTGGGTTAAAAGTGGACCGGCCACAGCGACCACGTGCAAACCAACTTGAGCCTACTTCCCTCTTCCTCTCCCTGGTCCACTTCCTCTAGATCCTGCCCTCTGCTGACAGGAGCTGGTAGGACATGAGTTCTCCATTATCCCAGTCACTCAGGCCTCCGCGGCCAGCTCACCTTTGTGCCTGGGATGGGGACGAAGGTCATGAACTCATCGACGTGGCCCACGGTCAGCCAGTCTGAGTAGAGCTCCACGGGCGCCTGCACCTGCTGGGCCTGGAGGAAGTCCCGCACCACCTTGGTCATCCTCCGACCACCGGACCTGGGGGAGGGGTGGGGACGAGGCGGCTCTTCAGGGCCTTTCCCACTGTGCCCGCCTCACCAGAGGGCCTGCAGGAGTTCAGCCTCTGCAGCCTATAGCCCGTATCTAGGGTGGCATCAGCAAAAGTCACCGGAAGGAGCCTGAGCCTCAGGGCTGAGATCCTGGTGCAGACACAGCAAGGCGTTTGTGCCCAACGGTAAGGAGGGGGGCCTTCGCTGCAGCCACGGCCTGTATGAATGGCATGGAGCTCAGCCATCAGCCCCTTCAGTTCCCGAGGGGGTCGATGGGTATAAAGAGGCGGGCTTCTGTGCTCAGGGGTCCTGCCTGGACTGCTGCAGGGGGCTAGGACTCAGGCACAGTTCCAAACTCTACCCTAGCCCATGTGCCTCTCTGTTACATTAACTTCTTATCTTCAATCTGTAATCAGTTTAAGCAACACCTCCTCCAGGAAGCGCTTCCTAACTTTTAGACTCTCTGAGGTCTTCAGTCTCCCCAGTACCCTTAGACTATTACTCCAGGCCCTCACAGTGACCAAGAAACTCCTCTCTGATCTGGCTGCTGCCTGGATCTGCTACCCTAAGTGAAAAGTTCCCAAGGCCCTGGGCTTTGTCTATTTGACTCGCTGCTGTATCCCTACAGCCCAGAACAGTGCCTGGCAGAGGAGGCCCTCAATAAGAATTTGTCACTAAGGAGCCCTCCTTGGACTCCCCACGGGGAACCTATCTTAGGGTTCCCCAGCTCCCTATCCTTCTTTCTGATACTATATGTGCCCCTCCACTGCCCCTGCTGTTTCCTGTCTGTGGTCTCCACTGTCTCCTTGAAGGCAGGGTTGGACTTCATGTTTAGAACACCATGGTTGGCACAGGACTTGGCACTTGGGTGGCACTTGGAAAATACCTGCTGAATGGATGAGTGACTATGGAGTGGAGGGTGGCGAGGAGCTAGACAAATGGTCACTTCCTGGCCAGTGGCCTCCTCCCAGGAGGCAGAGCACCCATGTGGCTTGGAGAAACTTGGTGCCCAAATCCTGGCTGATCCCAAATATGCAGGTTCCTGGCAGCCCTTTTGTGAGATGAGGACTGACAGTACTGACTCTCCCCACTGACTATCTGATCAAGAAAGACTCTGCCTTTTCACGGGGAAGTGGGTCACCTGGGGAGGGAGTGACGGTGTTACAGGGGAGCCAGGGACTCGTGCTTTGGGGTAGGGCCATGTCTTCTCAGCCCTCTTTTGTGTGTGGGTGCCCTGAAGGACTTATTGGTTCTCTCCCACACTCGTCCTCTGTCAATTACCTTCTATGAACTCCTTTGTCCCTTCCTTACCTGGTCTATAGTCTCACTACACGCCCTCCCATTTAGGGAAGAACTATTTATTAGTTTTATATTAGATCCTAAGTCGTGCTAAGATACAAAGGCTAACTTGGTTTTATTTCTAAGAGTGTCATTTATCTTTTTAGAGTTGCGGAAGGGGTTCATTCTCCCTGCCGATCACTCCGCGTGTGAGCATCCCAGGCCTCTCCTAAAGAGAAAGAGCGACTCCCTCCCCCTTCCCGCTCCCCCTCCGCCCCCCAGCCCCCCACACCCTGACTTCTCTTACAGAGGAAAGCTGCTCCCAATGAGGATCCGGCCCAGGGGGTACGTCTTGCCGTTGACAGTCACCGGCGGACTGACCTCCAGGTTCCCAAAGGAATCAAGGCTGGTGACATGTTCATAGAGGGGCTCCCGGGTCACATAGCCGAAATCAGGGCCCTGGGCATGGGACACACACCCATCATTAGTCTCCTGGAGCCAGAGGTCCTCAGCCCCCAGCTCAGCCACCATCGATGACCTCCTCTTTCACCACCTTCCATCTGCCGCTGTGGGCACTTAGTGTCTAGAGGCCTGCCCACGGTCTTCTTCCCACCAGAGAGCAGGGGCTGGGCACGGGGAGGCTGAGTGTGTGGGCACGTTGGTGTCAGAGTGGGCATGCACGACCGTGTATGTGTGTATGAGTGTGTGTGTGTGCACTGGCTCTCTGCGCATGCCTCTTTTTCTCAGACACTGAGACGTATTGGTGACTTCAGGGTTAGTTCTCCTTTTGTGCTGCTGAAATCCCCGCTCAGTGCTCCATTGATCTGACCCTCAGTTTCCCCGTCTGTAAAAAGAGGCGTCAGATGGTAGACTGTATTGTTGTTCCCAGAAACTTGCTACCCTTTTCCTGGTAAGAAGACTTTGCGTCCTGAGCCACTGCTGGTCGCTGGTAACTCCCTGTGGAAGGACTGTAACTCTCCACTTAGTGTCGGACTCGGTCAGGTGACTTGCTTTGGCCACTGAAGTGTGAGCGGTAGTCAGGCCAGTTCAGAGCAGAAGCCGTAAGATTCACTGCGTATGCCTGCCAACGCTTTCTCCTCTCCTTGGGCTAGGAGAATGGCATTTCCCGGGCTGGGGCTGCTCCCACAGCCTGGGCTCTAGAATGGGGAAGGTACGAGGAAGCAGGATTGCAGATAACCAACCAACAGCCCATACTGAGTACAAGCAACACACGGACCATTAGTTGCTGGCCACTATGATTCGAGAGTTGTTTGTTACTGCAGCCTTACCTAGTAAAAGCTGACCAATACATGTAGGAATGACAGGCGACATATAGACCATACCACCCGTTTCCAACCAATCGTATTTGTTCACTGAGCCCAGAGGTAGCCTCAGAATCCTCCTCAGCACAGAGCTCCGACAAACTAGGGGTGGCACATAATATCACCCCGGTGACTCTTGAATTTTAAGGTTCCTTTCGTGACTTTTTGGTGAAAAAGTAGGGGGCTTGCTTGGAAACTTGCACTTGGGCTGGGACTAAGCTTGCCCGACAAAAACTCTTGTGTAAGAAAAAACAAATACCATGGGGGCGAGAAGATGTGGCTTGTCCTGGCCCAGCTGAGGCTCAAGGGACAGCCGTGCCCAGTGGGGGGTGGGTGGGTGGCTGCAAGCTTAGCGCTTTCTCGCCCGGGAGCCCCAGATGGCAAAGCGTGATGTGCCGGGCGCTGGAGCAGCTGGGTTTTACTGCATCACACGGGCGGGCAGGCATGCGGCACAGAGCCGGGCTTGGCCCGGGCCTCCGGGAACAATGCAGCCCGGGGCCTCGGAAGCAGGCCAGCCTGGAACACTGAAGGCAGGTGGTGACCCAGGAAGAGGGTGAGAACAAGGCCTGGGAGGCCTCGCTTCTCGTGCCCGTGGCTGGTTTGTTTCTGCCCCTCGCAGCGTGGGAAGAAGCGCACAGTCCTCACCCAGGGCGACGTCCGAGGCTGTGGACTGATGACCGCGGCACCGGCTGGTAATGATCATTACGTCAGGTGCGGCAGGATGCCTTCCACGTGCCTTCCACCGTCACAAGAATACCGTTTCTATCCCCATTTAGAGACGTGCAACCCGAGGAGGTTAGGTGCTTGCCGCTTGGCGGGGGGAACAGGACGCGAGGCCAGGCTCTTCCGTCTCCCCGTGGTGAGGGCACCAGGTTCGGGAAGGTTCTCAAGAAGTAGGTGTGGCCCTGGGAACCTCTCAGGACTCTGAGAGAGGCTGCCTTGCATGTGACTTTGGGAAAAGCCCCCTGACCTACCCAGGTCTCTGCTTCCTGCTCTGTCCAAGCCTCCCCTGCCCGTTCAGGGTGGAAGGTGAGGACAAAAGAGACAGGTTTTGGTGCTGCCCCTACTCTGCCAGTGGTTCAGGGCTAAGTGGGGTGGTAACGGCCTCTAGAACCGGGGAGTCTGACTGCTTTAAAAAACGCATGAACGGGGGCACCTGGATGGCTCAGTTGGTTGATGTCAGCTCAGGTCATGATCCCAGGATTGTGGGATTAAGCCTGTGTTGGGATCTGCGTTGTGGAGCCTGCTTGAGATTCTGTCTCTCTCTCGGCCTCTCTCTCTCTCTCTCTCCCCCCCCACCCCTCCCCCCTCTCTAAACAAAAACAAAACAACAACAAAAAACACACCCAAACTAAAAACCAGAGCTTCAATGAGCTTTGAAGTTGGGACCATGATTTTTTGACAATTGCTTAACTATAATTTTCCTCTTTGGAACTTATTTTTCTGTAAACCGGAGGTGGGCGGGGGCAGGAGTTAGGGTCCCTACCTGCCTCTTTCCCATAGTTCCCATTTCCTGTGAGAAAACTCTCCTATGAGAAAACTTCTTATCCAGGGGATCAAAAAGTCATATCAGGGTGCTTTTCGCTCCTGCCTTCCCAAGCGGGTGGAGCTGATAACAACAGAACATGTATTGGGCACGTGTGGTGTGCCAGGCCCTGCGGGAGTGTCACACTCTCCCATGAGAAAGTTCTCCAAGGAAAGGACCTTGGGGGTCACTATCCCAACGGACCCATTGTGCAGAGGAGAAGATGGAGGTGTGGGCGATAGACAAATTGGTCAAGGACCCCCCAGGTCTCCCGACTGTTCTGTTCTAAGAGGTCCCCCCACCCCTTACGCCCTGGTGGCCCTCAGCATCTCACCAGAAGCTGCTTCATTGGGAAGTCCTTCAGGTATCCGTCTCGGGGGGAGTCCAGTACCACGGGGAAGCCTTTGTGGGGGGCCTCTATGTAGCCAAACTCAACTTCATCCTGTGGGGACACCACGGGAGCTGTCAGAGAGGGGACCTCCCCAGTTCTCCTCTTCATTAACAAACAGTGACAGTGGTTCCTTACATTTCCTCCTTCGAATAGTCTCCCCTCGCTCCAAACTCGTTTGTACTCATGTTCTTAAAACACAATCGATAACATCCTAGGTACATTTTCTTGCAAGGAACACCTTCGTTTGAGGTGCATTCTGTATATATAGGTTGGCTTCTTTTTAGCTGTTGTACAGTACTCCACCGTAAGGCTCTCCCATCATGCCATATCCCAGTGCCCCCGTGGACGGACATTTAGGTTGTTTTACAGTCTTCTGCTATGATAAGAAGCAATGTTACAGGGCCTTCATTGCCTTAAACATATATGTCTCTGTGTACATGTGCATGTATGAGCTGGTTGCAGAATTCGCATACAGGGAGCTGCTGGGTGCCAGGGCGCCGATGTGAAGCCAGCTCTTCCTGCATAGGCCCGGGCCACATCCCTCCCAGCCCGGGGCTCCTCACCTGGATCCAGCGGTCGCCTCGGTTCACGTACTGGAAGCAGACCTTCAGTTCGCAGTTGGTTTTCTCAACCAGGCTCTTCACCTCTTTCAGGAACAAGTAATTGTCCTTCATGCTGAGAAGTTTGGGGAAGAGAGGGAGGCCAGGACGAAGGGTGAGGAGGGACAAGGGCCAGTCCAACCGAGGTGGCAACAAGCAGCTGGCCCCTCTGGGCCGTGCTGATGTGTTCACAGTGGCCTTTGCAAAGGTGGAGCCAAGGCCAAGCAAACTGCTCTGCTCATGGCGTTTGCCAAGGTCACAAACCAAAAAAAAAAAACGAGAAAGGGGACTCTTGCCCCCACCTTCCCAGATTTCCAAAGAAAAGCTGGGTCTAGCCTAGAGGCAGGGGATGGGCCCAGGGCCTCAGGGTCCCATCCATCATGGCTGCCACCCACACAGGCCCTGCTTTTCCTTGCTTCTCATTTTGCTGTAGCTATCTAGCACATAACAGATGCTCAAAAAAAAAAAAAAAGCAGCATAAAATGAACTGAATACCCATTGGAGGTTCCTAACCAGATGACGTGGGCAAAAATGAGAAAAGAGGGGCGCCTGGGTGGCTCAGTCCGTTAAGCATCCAACTTCAGCTCAGGTCATGATCTCACAGTTTGTGAGTTCGAGCCCTGCATCTAGCTCTGTGCTGACAGCTCGAGCCTGGAGCTGCTTGGGATTCTGTGTCTCCCTCTCCCTCTGCCCGCCTCCACTTGCATGCTGTCTGTCTGTCTCTCTCAAAATAAATAAACTTTAAAAAACACTTTAAAAGAAGAATGAGGAAAGAAATGATGGCTATTATATTTAAAGCACCAACTGTACCAAGACCTTGGATTAATACTTTGCCTGCTCCTTTTAAAGCTCACAGTGACTCTGCAATGTCGGCATTTCAGAGAAACAGAGGCACAGAGAGGCCCCGTGGGTTGCTCAAGGTCACACAGATGTCAATGCCGGAGCCAGGTTCCGAACTCGGGTCTGTCTGCCCGCGATGCCCCCGCTTCATTCCCTCTGCTTGCTTACCAACACACGAACACCGACAAGGGAGGCAGGATGTTGGGGGTCATGATCCATGGAGCAATCCGGAATACCACGGAGTCCGTGAAGATGGGTGTCAGGGGAATTCCCTGGGCGTGGGACAAAGGAGGGGATCACAAAGTCTGGCCAGGGTGCCTTTCACACCTGCCTTGTAAAGTGGGTGCAATTGACAACCGTCCTACATTTGTTGAGCACTTGCTATGTGCCGGGCCCTGGGGTTGTGTTACATGTGCCCTCTCGTTTCTGCCTTACAGCAACTCCAGGGGGCTCTGCAGGTGGGGAAACTGAGTCACAGACCTCTAGCCAGAGACCTGTTACGCAGCTGTCCACAGTCACGTGACAGCAAGGGGTAAAGCCTGGATGTGAGCCCAGAAGTCCAGGCTGCTGCAAACATACTCTCCCACAACCGGATCTTGCTTCATCAAAGTCCTATTCCTGAAACGGGCCCCCCAGATGGCCAAGCCAACCCCAGGCCTTCTGCTTCTGCTCTGGGCACCTTGCCCTTTTCTACAGGTCAGGTGAGTGTTCTCAGTGTTTGGGGGAATTTTGCCAAGTCCAGATTGTTCTTTAAGGAGAGGTTCAGAAAGTTTGCCTGGAGCCTGGGGGAGAACAAGCGAATCCCAGGGTTCCTTTGTGTAGTTAGTTGGCTTTGAACAGCTAAAGGAAACGGGCACCTGCCCTTGGTGGAGAAGGTGGGGGTGGGCGGGACTATGGGCCTCGCTGGCCTTGCCTGCCTGGGTCTGCCTTTTGAATCTCTGCTGGTTCCCGCTGGAGAGGCTGGTCTGAGACCCCGCTGGTCAGGCTACTCCAGGCACAGGCGGGAGCAGACGCCCTCTCCTTACCCTGTCCGGTCGGCACCACCTTTCCAGCCTTCCTTCTTCTGAGAGAACTGAGGCCACATTGTGAATGCGTTCCTCCAAGTTTGGATGCTCACAACCACTCCAGAAGGAGACACGTTTGCTTGTGTTTTATCGATGGGGAAATGAAGGCATAGGGGCAAATTTACCTGTCCAGTGGCTCAAGGGCTCGAAGCCGGGCAGTCTCATTCCAGAGCCCGTGCTCATGAATCTGAGCTAGACCCAGCCTCACCTTCTATAGAGCCCTCTGTGTCCTGGCCCTAAGTGGTCTGGGGCTGAGAGTGGGGAGGGCAGACCGGTGTGGGTGGTGGGGGGCAGCTAGGTCTCCAAGCTTGGGCCACCCCCTCTTGGTGCTTGGAGAGGAGGGGAGCAGAGTGGGGGCCCCGAGACTGGCCCCCTGGAAGGACTCCTCCTGGTCCGCAGGGGCAGCCCTTCGAGGCGGAGGCCAGGAGCCCTCACCTCGGCCATGTACTCCAGCAGGCTGACGTGGATGGACACCAGGCCCGGGAAGCCCTCGTCGGGAAAGCGCAGGCCTTCCACGAAGAACAGCAGCTCTGCGGTACCGCCCGTGTACTTGACCACGTGGTAGAGCTTCTGGCGGCCCAGGATGTGGATATAACGCTGGCCGAAGAAAGGGTCTGGAGGGAGGAGGGCCAATGTCAGGTCCCAGCCCCCACCAGGGGGGGCAGGGGTCAGTGGGGCAGGGGATAGCATGGCAGAGCAAAAAAAGCACAAGCAGAAAATGCCACCAGAAGGGCCACGGCCTGGTCGATGTCCCAGCACTGTGGCACACTTGAACATGGCCCCGAACCAGATGACCTCTCTGGCTTCTGGCTTCCTCGTCTACAAACCAAGCTAACCCTCACCGGCAAACACAAAATGGCAGATGATGACTGAGCAGCTAGCGGTGTTGAGGAAGGATATTACGTTCCTACGTTACAGATAAAGAAACCGAGTCTCGGAATGGGGATGTGGCTTGTGTGAGGTCACACAGCCAGGAAGTGGCCAAGCTGGGACTCAAATTCATGTATCATCCTGAACCCCAATCTCCCTCCCCCGTTAATAAACCAAACACCACGGTGTCCACTTGTACCCCAATTCCTGTCCGTGTGATAGAATTCACGTTGGCGGAAAGCCCCACACGTGGTCTCTGGCTCTGCCTTCTCGTGGCTGGGAGGAAAGGCAGTTTCTCCAGTGCTGTCCCCACCGGAGGCCCCCAACTCTTCACAGCGCCCCTCCCTCCCCTGGGAATAGTTGCTCTTTTCCTTCTGGGCCTTGATTTGTGTCCCTTCTGGGAATTATGGCCAGATTCCCCAGAGACGGAGCCAGGGGCTCGGTGTGGCGCCTCTGCGGCCCCCTCCTTGCCCATCACAGACTATCTGAGGGAGTGTGATCTTGGCGTTTAGCTGTTGGCCCTGAGAGACGGTCACCTGGGGGCAGAGACAGGCCCGGCTGGCCCGGTGTTGATGTTTAATAACTATCTACCAAATGAATCAATGGCTTCCACGCCACGCCCTGTAGATTTTTCAGGCCAGAGCACACATACTGAATCATTCCTGTGTTCCCAGCATGGGCAAGGACCTCCGGGGAAGGATAGAAATGGCCACGATGCGGCATCTCTCTCCGTGTACGAGACATTGTCTCTGTCTCAGCCAATGAGAAGATTAACCCGGATGTGGGACGCGTCATAAGTGGGCTTCAGGAGAGAGATCCCAGCAGGTTTCTGGGGCAGGGAGGGTAGGGGAAGGGAGGCAGGGCGGGAAGTGTGTGAGCAGAGGAAGGGAGACTTTGAGATGCCCTGGAGGGTGGCAGGGGTGAGGTGCAGCGAGGAGAGGGGATACTTGCATCGCCAAAGGCATGGAGGTAGGACCCTATCCAGAGCTTCCAGAAGGAGTTTCTTTATGCCCTGCAGAGCTGGAAGGGCAGAAGCAGGTTCAGCTTCGTGCTTACCGTCAACAACAATGGTAACGATTAATGACCATCACCCACGGGTCAGAACATGTAACCGGGGCAGTCCTGGTACAAATAGGGTGCTTGATTAAAACTTGTAAATTAAGGGGCATCTGGGCGGCTCAGTCGGTTAAGCATCTGACTTCAGCTCAGGTCATGATCTCACAGATTGTGAGTTCGAGCCCCACATCCAGCTCTGTGCTGACAGCTCGGAGCCTGGAGCCTGCTTCAGATTCTGTGTCTCCCTCTCTCTCTGACCCTCCCCTGCTCACACTCTGTCTCTCTCTCTCTCTCAAATAAATAAACATTAAAAAAATTTTTTTTTAAAAAGAAACCTGTAAGTTAAATGGAGGAATCTCCAAAGCCTGGGTTCGGGACGGTTCCTCACATGAGGACAATATGCAAGACCCTGGTTATACAGCTCGCTAAGGGCAGGTTGCTTTCGTGGTCACGACCTCCGGAGTCAGAGACCTGGGTTCAAATACCGTTCTAGCTTCATAAGTAGCAAAACCTAAGGGGGTTCACTTAACCTCTGCGAGCCTCAATTTACCCATTTGTTAAGTGGGGATAACAGCGCCGGTGTCACGAGGTCATCGCAGGATAAAATGACACAGCATCAGTAAGTGAGGGAAACCTGGTAACCATGGTAACCATCCGTCATGCAGCTCGGACCTGTATCCGTATCACAAGAGCCCGTGAATGAGTTGGCACAGCCCTTGCTGTGAAACTCAAGTCCTTTTCATTGAATGGCTTGTGAACAGGAGGCACAGAAATAATACTTCACCTCACCTTGCCTTGCGTGGGCCCCCGAAATGAGGCAGATAGATTCAAACACTGGACGTGTGGCAAGGAGCCCATCTCGGAGCCCATCTCGGCCCGACACAGAAGCAGCGGCATGGGCCCTGAGCAGGTCCTAGCCACGACGCAGATCCAGATGGTTCTGCGTGATCAAGAAAGCTCTCTTCCAGGCACCACCCTTACCCGTACCTCCCAGGTTGCACTTGCGCTGATGCTCGGGGGAGCGGCCTCAGGCCCGGAAGCTGACTTGTCTTGGCAGAAAGCCCCAAAGCTTCCCCAGGACCCTGGGCAGCTGGGCATTCCTCCTGCGCCTGGACAGGGAAGGGGTCTGGCCTGGCAGCTGGGTCAGGTTGCCCATCGGCATGTAGTATCCTCCTCGTGGCCTGCAATTTCTATGCCTCTCTTTCTGGTGACTTGGGTCGGCGCCAGGCGGATGGATTCCTCGGTGGGCACAATCCAGCCACTGTCCCAAGGAGCCTCTTCTCCCCCGTCCCTGGCTCAGTGCAGGCCCCCTGAGCGCGGCCGGCTGTCTCCGCAGGACCAACAATGCCCTCCTGTGGAGCAGCCCACAGGCCTCGGGCTGGGCCTGCCAGCCACCCTGACCTCTCCTCGGCCCCAGGCGTGGGCCCTCCCAGCTGGCACGTGGTATGCTTTGGCCTAACCCTTTGGTCACTTTGGAACCATTCCAGCTCCTTGTAAGTGCGACCAGCGTCCTGGTTTTCCTAGGACTGAGGGGTTCCGCAGGATGAGGGATTTTCGGTGTTAAAACCAGGAGAGTCCTGGGCGGACTGGAGGCAAGCTGGTCACTGGATCCTTATGGGAAGAGGTCAGGACCCAACTTTGGGGTCCTGGGGCAGAATCTGAGGCTGGAGGACAGATACCCGTGTCTGCCTGATGGCACTGGAGACCTCTGCCTGCGGCCATGACTGTGACGGATAATCATCGGAATGATCCCAACAGAAGCAACAATTTCATAGAAATATTCTCTGGGTCGGCTGCTGCACTGAGCGCGTGACGCCTGTTCCTTGTTTGGTCCCCACTGTGAGCAGGGACAGGCAGGCCTGTCACCACTCCTACATCCCGGAAGAACCCAAGGCGTGGGCTCGTGAGTAGACCCCCCAGATCCAGGGTTTGAACCTCCCGGGCTCCAGAGCTCCCTCTTGGGGCCCTGGGCCCTCAGCCCAGCTCCCGGCCCTTGGGGGACACAGGTGACATGTAACATGTAACACAACCCATTCTTACCCACAGTCATGCTCAGATTTTTACAAAACCTGGGAATATTTGCTTGGAAGAAAAGAAAACTATCACAGATGGATTATGCTCTTCCCTCCGCCTGTTCTTTCCAAGATTCCACATTTTTGGGAAACTATTCTGGAATCACCTCTGTGTCAGGAACGGTCCCCATCCCTCGCCCCTTGGGACATCAGCCCAGTTAAGACAAACCGAGGAATGAAGTCTCAAGGCATTTGTCTGTCCAGGGCCCATCTCAGATGGGAAATGAGGGGCCGCGATGTGATTACAGGGCCGGACAGCAACCCACTCCCATTAACAACATGGTCCTCTAGATAACGTGCAGGTGACACTACTAGCAATCTATCCTGTGTCACAAATCAATGTCACGGTAGAGAAGCTCGGGGGAGGCCCTGCCCGCTGGCAGCCCCATCCTCCGTGGCAAACCTGGACTGGACGGGGCAAACATCAACATCTCTGGCCCCCTGGGGCGGCAGAGCCGGCCTGACGCTGGGGACATTCCAACCTGTGTGAGGTCACCGCCTGGGCCCAGCGTGGATCAGAGGGAGGACTGGCTTCGGGTGGCAGCTGTCCACTGCTGTCCTTGTTAAATCACTCCCCACGGTGAGGGTCCAGGGCCCCCGGGACCAACTCCTCATGACGTCTGTCCTGGTTCTAGCGAGACTGCCAGAGATCCTGGCCCCCCCAGACCACCGGGCACACAAGGGAAGCCCCACCCTACACCATGGAAAATTGCAAAGCAAACTATTTTGCTGAGAGAGCTTTTTAATACATAAATCAGGTCTTGACAGTCCCTTGCTTAAAACCCTCTAATGGCTTTCCACTGCACTCAGAATAAAATCCGAGCCCTCTCTGCATGCGCTGGCCTCTGCCCAGATCACTGACCTTGACTCCAACCCATCCCCCACTTCTCGTCTCCCTTCTGCTCCTCCAGTGCTCCGAGCTGGCCCACTCCTCTGTGCTTTGCATGTGCTCTTCCCTCTGCTTAGAACACTCTTCCCTCCATTCACGAATGGCTGGTTCCTCCTCATTGTTGATTTGGGTCTCAGCTCAAGTGTCACCTGCTCCGAGAAGCCTTCCCAGACCCCCCGGGCTGGCGATGCCTCACCTCTACACATGCTGTTCCTGTTACTCGGTGGGTGTCATTCCCGCCAATCATGCTACTTATCACGTCTCCCTTACTAGGCTGGGGTGGGACCGCAGAGCTCACCACCTGCCAGACGGGCACTGAGAACGGCACCCGGCACTGAGGGGGCTCAATGTGTTTTTCTTTTTTCTTTTTCTTTTTTTTTGTTTTGTTTTGTTTTATTTATTCTTTGATAGAGAGAGACAGAGCATGAGAGGGGGAAGGGCAGAGAGAGGAGACACAGAACCGAAAGCAGGCCCCAGGCTCTGAACTAGCTGTCAGCACAGAGCCTGACGCGGGGCTTGAACCCACGAATGTGAGATCTGACCTGAGCCGAAGTCAGAGGCTTAACCGACTGAGCCACCCAGCTGCCCCTCAATGTGTTTTTCTAGAAAGAATGAGACAGACCGGGCAGCTGTGAGGACTAGGTCTGTGGTGGAAGCAAGTTCCCCACACAGAGGGGGCCCAGGGAGCCTAGTCAGTTCTGCAAGGGTGCCCAGAACCTCCTCGGAGGCCCTTTAGAAGTTAGGAGGCAGTTGGGGCCCCTGGGTGACTCAGTCGGCTGAGCGTCTCACTTTGGCTCAGGTTTGTGAGTTCGAGCCCCGCGTTGGGCTCTGTGCTGTCAGTGCAGAGCCTGCTTCAGATCCTCTGTCCCCCCTCTCTCTGTCCCTGCCTACTTGCGTCCACATATGCTTTCTCTCTTGAAAATAAATAAACGTTAAAAAAAAAGTCGGAGGCCATTCTCAGCTCCAGAGAGCCCGAGATGGGCAGAAAACACCCAGGGAAGTGATGGGTGGGTATCACGAAGGCTCCAGAAAAGATGGACCTCAAACGCCCTTCCCCCCCTGGTTCATGGGGAAGAAGGGACTCTGGGTTGTACACAGACCTGCATCATGACCAACTCCTTTGAGGGAGGAGAGGCCTATCCCTGGGCCTCCTGACTTCACAGGACGGGAGTGCTCCCAGGGGCTGTTTCTAAGAGGCCGATCCTGGCCCTCTCTAGCCACCTGCACCTGCAGAGGCCATAACTGCTGGGGCAGGGTGGGGGGGTCTGGGAAGGGTGGAGGGCAGAGCTGGGCCCCCGGGAGGTTAGCTCAGTGAGCGCTGAATGGATGGAAACTTCCGGAAGGGCAGGGGTCACTCACTCTCCACGTAGAACACGCCCACTTTGTCGGAGTCCGTCATGGAGATGTAGAGAACAATCTCGTAGCCCGCGGGAAGGTGTTCTGGGCCTTTGGTCCGCAGGACCATCTGGGACATGTCCTTGAGGTCTGGGGGGGGGGGGGAGGACGCACGAGGAGGTTAGAATTAAGACACGCGGCTGAAATGTTGGTTCAAAATAACCGTCCCAAGAGAGAGAAAAAAAATAACCCACACGTGTATTGTGGAAACTATAGAAAAGCATAAAACCTGGTTATCACCTCCAACGCCATGATCTCCCATAACCTTTTGGGAATTTGCTTCTAGTCTGTTCCCTAGGTGTATGTGTATGTGTAACTCCTAAAAAACGTGGTTCCAATTGAACCACATTCATAGTTTTGTTTTTTCGCAAGAGTGACTATTTGAGTCCCCCCCTCCCCGCCCAGAGGGCTGAGGGTCGCTCCTGCCTCTGCCTTGGCCCAGCCCAGGACTGAGCACCGTGTTTGTGTCCCTGCCCTGCCCCCCCCACCTCCCGCGCGTGGGGCCCGCCGGTACCTTCCTTGCTGTAGACCTTCTCGTCCTTCAAATCTTCCTTGGACAGCCAGGGTGTGTCTCGGTCACAGTTCACCAGCAGGATGGCCCCCTGGCCCTCAGGGCCCCAGGTCCAGGCTGCCTGCGTTGGCAGGGGGACAGGTCACTGCCTTCTTGTCTACCTTGTGCTGATTCCCGAGGGACACCGTAGAGACAGCCAGCCCCGGGATGACAGGAGAGAGCAGCCAGCACTCATCAGGGAGCAGGGGTGACTTGGCAAATGTGAACCCCGCATCTGATGCCTGGAGAGGGTCCGTGGAAGCACCGGAGGTTCGCTCAGGAGGGGGACGGTGGCAGAGATAGGAACACTGACGGGGCCTTTATGAGCCTCATGTCTGGTGGGCCTGTGCCTGGAGGCAGGGGGACGGAGGGGGCCAGAGAAACGAGCAGGAGCGACATTCTATGCTAGGCTCTGAAGTCCCCTCAGGGGATCAGGGTGAGGGGAGGAAACGTCTGGATGGACAGACACCCAGCTGTTTGCAGACATGCTGAGTGCTCCAAATGGGACCTGCAAGGCGATCCACTCTCTACGCTGCAGCCAGGGCCGTGCTGGAACAATCTCCAACCAGATCATGTTGCTTTCCTGCTTTAAGCCTCGCCGGGGGCTCCCTGTGCCCTTAGGATAAAGCCCCAATCCCGCACTGAAGGCTGCAAGGCCCAGTGAGGCTGGCCGGCTCCCCTTCCGCCCCCCCACCTGCCCCCTCGCTCGTTCTGCTCCCCCAGCTCTCAGGCCTGTGCCCTCCGTGTCCCTGTGCTCACGGCGCGGTCCCATCTCCCCTACCCTGGCAGCCCCACTCTGCCTTCTGGTCGTGGCAGGACCATCAAGGGGAGCTCTTCTGATTCTCCAGCACCGTACACGTCCTTTCTGGGAATGAACTTGGGACAAGTGTGATGAAATGGCCCGTAGAACACACTGCGTGGTGGGTGTGCGGGTGTTTCTAACTTGTGTAGATAGCCTTGTGTCCCCCGCCTCATCCTTTTCCCTCAAGCCGGTTTTTTAACTCCGAGGGTGGTGTTGCTCTGTGTCACTCCAGGCGGTTTGCTCCTAACTATTTTCCATTTCCTGAAATGGCATCCCACTCTTGATTTCAGCTCAGGTCATGATCCCAGGGTCTTGGGAGCGAGCCCTTGCATTGGGCTCTGAGCTATGAGTGGAGCTTGCTTAAGATTCTCTCCCTCTCTCTCTGTCGGTCCCTCTGCCCCCCTCCCCCCACTTGCTCTCTCTCTCTCTCTCTCTCTCTCTAAAATGAAAAAAAAATATGCCTTGAACTGAGAACAATTAATGCAATCTTTGGCTGCTGACGGTCCTCCTCACTCAGTTCTAAAATTAAAAAACAAAAAGGCAAAATTGCAGGACGGTCATTATTTCCATGAACTGGTGTCCCATTCTGTGGGCGGGGGACCTGAGACTCAGGAAGCGGCTCTGCAGCTATTGCTTTAAGGAGCTCAGCTCCCCCGTGAGCTCTGTCCCGGGCGTGCTAGGTGTGGGAGCCTGCGTTGGGCCTCAGTCTCCTCATCTGTAAAAGGGGAGCTGGCTGTGTTTGCTGGGAGGACTTCGGGGGGCTCTGCCCCAGGCACCCCCCCCAGGCCGGCCCTGTCTGCCCTGGTAACCGGGTACCTTTCTTGGGTTGTTCTTCTCCACCACGCCATCCCGGTCTGCGTCCACATCCAGGGAGATCTCTGGGGACAGACACACGGGTGAGTTGCTGAGCCTGCCAGACCAGGTGGGGCAGGACCAGGGCCAGGAGGAAGACCCGTGGGTCACACATGCGCTGGGTCCCTGGGAGGGGCGGGCCTTGCTGAGGTCATGTGACCCGACCCCCTGCCTCAACGCCCCACTGCCTGATGGCGGACCTCACAGCTCACAGACTTGAGAGGGTGATCAGGCAGGTCAGGGATTTCCCAATGGTTCACTGTTCCGCAGGCTGTGCTGGGCAGTGGGCAGGACGAGCCACACTCTACGGACCTGGGAGCCTTGGCTCAGAGGGGCCAAGTCACCTGCCCTGTGCGAACAGGTAGCAGTAGCAGCCCTGGGGGACACGCCGTGTTTGGTCAGATCTGAAGCTCATACTTTGAAAACTTTCACAGGGGCTCCTGACTGACTTTCCCAGTCTTCTGTCCTGGTGGCGCACACACAGGTGCATTTGTGTGTCGTCTCTTCTAGAACACCCACCTCCCACTGGTGTTTTACTGTGGGTGGGAAACTGAGTCTCCAACCCGAGAAACCAGGCTGTCAGACAGAAGATTCAGGGAGAGGTCTCTGTCTATTCTTTCTCTTGGGGGAAGGGGCGATGGTGTCCTTAGGTCCATCCTGGGGACAGGCATCATGGAAACTGTGGGGCAGTGAAATGAGCCCAAGATTTAGGGTCAAGACGGTGCTGGGTTTGAACCCTGCTTTTCTGCTTACAAGCTGTGTGACTTCGGGCAGGTTAGACAGCCTCTCTGAGTCCTAGTTTCTTTACCTGCAAAATGGGGGCCATTCCTAGTAAGAGGAGGTATACTAATAGCAACAGTAGAGGCACAACTGATGTTTCGAGCTGGATGCCTTGCTGTGGGGACTGTCCTGTGCACTGGTGGGTGTTTAACGGCATCCATGTCCTCTACCGGCTGGATGCCAGCAGCATCCCCCAATTTTAGCCACGAAAATGTCCCCAGATAGTGCCAAATGGCCCCCGAGTTAGAGACTAATGGGGGGAGGCAGGGGAGTTGTCCCAAGGCGATGGGAGTGTCACACAATGGGTTGAGCCAGTCCAGGGCCCGGAACTGCCCCGTGGGCACGGCCTCACACTGAGGCGGGAGTTGGGTGGGAATGAATGCATTCCTGGTCTGTCCCCTGGGCGGACAGGCTCCCTCCCCGGCTCCTGGCGCAGGAAGGGCACTGATGTCATCTTTCCTGAGGCTGCTTATCCCAAGGATTATACTCAAGTCTTCCCTTTGCCCACAGCCGGATTCCCTGAATGTGGCTTTTCTGGTCTAGAAGGAGGCAGGTGGGGGGGGGGGGAAGCTTTTAAGGCGCTTGGTCCTTGGGAGAGGCAGCACCCCAGGGTCCCAGCCTCTGTCTCCCTAGGGGTGCCAGGCGCCATAGGGCATGATTAGGTGAGCTTCTCCTGCTGATCCCATCGGCTCAGCAGGTCACTGTTGATCATCTACTATATTCCAGGCACTAAACCAGGCATGGGGACCCAGCGCGGGGGGGGGGGACGTTCAGGACACAGTGCCTGCCCCGGAGTCCCCAGTCCCGTGGGATAAATATTACTGTTGCCCTTGTGCAAGTGAGCAGACCCAGCCTCAGAGATGTCACCTGTCAGCAAAGGGGGCTGATCCCCTGGAGGCGGGTGCAGGGCAAGGATGGTAGGGACGAAGTGGTGAAGGGGGCACCCCCGGCTGATGTTAAGAGACTGAAGTCTCAGATGGAGAAGCAATATTGGTTTTGGCTCCCAGACCTTCATGAACATTCCGGCTGGACATGCCCCAGTCAATGCTGCCTTTTAGGGAGGTTGGCTTCCTGGAGCTCCGCCCCCAAGAACCAGCCACAGACCTGGCTCCTTAAGGAATCCTTTCTTTGCTTTTCAAGATAACAATCTCTCTTGCAGCAGAGGACGTGCCACACAGGGAGATGTTACCACTCGCCCTGCACGCTGCCACCCCCACCATCGATGGGGAAACGAGGCACCCAGCAGGGCAGTGACCATGATGTCCCCAGACAGTGCAGAACGGGCATCCCTCTTGGGCCTCTGATGCCAGACCCCTGGCCTTGGCCTGTTTCCTCCCCTGACTCAGGCTGGTCTCCACCTTGGGCTGTTTCTGAAACCCAAGTCTGCCTCCAAAGACCCTTCAAAGACTTGTTCCCTTAAGGTCGTTCCCAGAGGGGCTGGCCACGTCCCCACCCTGGCAGTCCTGTGGCTTTTGTCTCCGGGTCAAGGTGGCGCCCCACCAGAGAGCAGCGGATCACAGGAGAGAAATTATGAGACACTTAACTGTGGTTTACCTGATGACAAATTCCTTAAGTTTAACATTTTTATCGATGTCATATTTGCACACAGTGCAAAAAAATCAAATAGCACCAAACAGCTTCTAAAGAAAAACAGCCGTTTCCTGTCCATCCCATCCCCTCACCTGCCCGAGGCAATCTCCATAATTACTGAGTAAGTAATATGTTTTGTGGCTCTTCCTTGATTTGTTAAGTTTCACTGTAGGCTATTCAGGCATTCCGGGCCCTCTCATTTTCCACCTCCCAATCCAAGGACTTCTCCCCTCCAAAGCTTCCTCCAAAGTCCACTTTAACTAGATTCTGGCGGGATGATCCTTGGAGGGACAGAGACCCACCCAGAGCTCTGCCCTCTAGAGAGAGCTTTGTCTTCCCCAGGGGGCGGGGCAGGGGGAGGAGAAGAGAGGCCATCTGTTTCCCGGCATCTAGGTTTCAGGCGACATTTCCCAGAGGCTCTGAATCCTACCTCAGCTCCCCAGAATAGCCCCAAGGTGTCAGGTGGCACTTGGGGTGTGGGGCAGATTTATGGGAAATGTCACTGGGATTGGTTCAAGGTAGTCTGCCCTGAGAATCTAGACACTGAGGCTGCAGGCTTGACACAGAGGCATAAGCATCTTGGCAGGCCGCTGGCCCCCACGGCCAGTGGCAGGGTGCCCGGCCTTGTTACGTAACTGGGCAGCCAGGGGTGTGGTGGGGAAGAAGGCCTTTCTCCCCCACAGCCAACTAGGGCAATCATCCCAGGCTCTGGGGAAGGGGCACAAGGAATGAGGTCCTTAGGTTGATGCTAAAACCTAAATCCTGTTGCCAGGGTGACGGCAGAGAGGAGCCCGTTCTTCCGTCTCCCATCCCTCCTGCCCACATTCCCCTTAAGTGAGGGATGTGTTTGCAAATCAGCCGTATCTGGGGTCTTGAAGGCCCTTGGGGACCACGGGGCCCCAAGCCTTCATTCCACAGCTGGGAGGAAGTGAGGGCTAGAGCGGTGGGCTACTTGGTAAGGTCACACAGCAAGTCCTTGGTGGGACGGGGAACCAAGACCTGGTTTGGCCAAGGGCGCCATGGGTTTATTTCCAAATCCCAGGAGGAAGACGGAGGGACTTGCCTGGCCCAGGCAGGGGGAAAACGTGGCTACTGCTAAGCGGAAGGGAGAAAAGATAAAGTCCTGAGTGAGCATCTTTGCACACACCCTCCCGTCGGATCCCTGTGAGCACAGTGCAAGCGCGCGTGGTGAACCCCGCTGTGCAGATGAGGACCTGGAGGCTCAGAGGGGTGATGGCCCCAGTGCGGCTGAAGGGGCAGAGCCAGAGCTTAGAATTATTTCTGTCTACTCGGTGACCAAGGCTCTCTCTGTTCAGTGTGGGCGCAGAACAGAACTAGAGTTCAATGGGGGGAGTGCCTGGGTGGCTTAGTTGGTTAAGCATCTGACTCTGGCTCAGGTCATGATCTCATGGTTCGTGAGTTCAAGCCCCACATCGGGCTCTGTGCTGACAGTGCAGAGCCTGCCTGGGATTCTCTCTCTCTCCCTCTCTCTGCCCCTCCTGTACCTGCTCTCTCCATCTCTCTCAAAATAAATAAACTTAAAAAAAAAAAAAGAACTAGGGTTCAATGCACTCAGATATGTCCCTGGATGGGGGCACCCCCACAGTGCCAGGACCTTTGGAGGTGCTCCTGTCTCTAAGGTTCCATCCCTGGATGATTACTTAAAACCGTGGGGCTCAAGGCTCCTGCAGTCGATGCCCAAGGGAAGACAAGACCCGGAGGGTCAGACAGACTAGTGGGCCCCTGACAGCTCAGAGCCTGGAGCCTGCTTCCAATTCTGTGTCTCCCTCTCTCTCTCTGCCCCTTCCCTGCTCATGCTTTGTCTTTCTCTCTCTCTCAAAAATAAACATTAAAAAAATTTTAATGATCAGGCTTATTATTGGGGTGGGGTGCATCTTCCTGGTCCGTGGAATCTACTATCTGGAAGTGTAGTTAGTATGTTCTGGGGTCTCAGCCCTGCTGCTCTGTTGGGAGCCACTCTGAACTCACTAGTTGAGAAAACTCCTTGTGAGCTTAAGGCAGGTTTGCAAGGCCTCCTGCCTATGATGACCGATACCCACCCCCACTCAATTGATTTTGCTTGAGCACTGGCCCCCCCCCCCCACCGCCAAGGCACCTTGTTGATTGGTATCGGGAGTGACTTGTCCCCTTATTCTGGCTCTGAAATGCTGCTTGCACCTTGTGAAGGAATTTATTGTAGGAATTTCTTCTTTTGTGATTAAGGAAGCAAACATTGCATTTCCTGAGAATCCTGTTTTTCTTATACTTCCCCTTAAGCAAACAGGCTATTGACCCCTGCTCATAAAGAACTAACTTTTGCCTTTGCTATGCTAAAAACATTGTCCTGTATTTAAATACTAAAGATCCCTTCCTTCCCCATCTGATAAGCATCTAAGTCACCTACATCAATCACTATTGATAAAGGTTATGCATGAGTTTTCTACCAATCTATGTTCTGGGAAGTTTTTACATACCAAAGAAGTTTGTCATCAGAAATCACTGTCTAAGGCAAATGCCACTTCTGTGCTGGCCCCATACATATTTTCCATAAATAAAGCTGGCTCTCGGGTCAGTGCAGAGATGCCTGCCTGGTGATCAGAAACTTGAGGCTCACTCTCTCTCGCCGACACCGTCCATCCTTCAGGGAGCCCTGGACCTGCTGGAGCTGGACTCCGGCACTGCTCTCTCTGCATAAGCTTCAGGGTCTCTTAGCGGAGAGGGGGTTCTGGTCCTGCTTCCTCCTGGGGCATTGCCATCTGCTGTGTCTGCCTTGCTTTGGTGGAAGTCTCACTGATGGCACGGTCAGCCCTCTGGGACCACCCCTATTGGCCAGGCCTCTGATGGCTGCCCTTCCTGCTTTGTTGCCAGGCGGCCCTGTCCCTGGGGCCGGTCATCTGAGACAACCTCATGTGCCACACACCTGCCGGCTCTCCACTGCAGGGAGGGGGAGGGGAGGGCTTTGGCACCTGTCTCCCAGGGCCCTCGGAGAGTGTTCTGAGGACCGCACCCCAAGGCTGGTCTCTCCTTCAACTGAAGAGCTGAAGAGGACCCCCGCCCATGTGGCCCGGGCACCCAGGCAGGGGAGTGCCGTGCAGATGGGAAGGCCGTGGGAGGGGAACGATCCTGAGCCCTGGACTCAATCTGTTATGGAGTTGCTGTGTGACTTCGAACAAGTTCCCTAACCTCTCTGGGCTTTATTGTGCCAAATTCCAAATGAAGGGCTTGGACTGGGTGAGTTAAGGACCCAGGCATCTGTGTGTTCCCAGGACCGGGTCCAGGGAGGGCAAGGGGGTAGCTGGGATTATCAGGAACAGAGCAAACTTTGTAGAGAGCCATTTCCCTCACTACGAGAGGCCACTCTCCTCCAGCCTGCAGGGGAGAGGCCGGGGAGGAACAGACTTCGCTCTTTCTTTTCAAGGACCTGCTGAGCCTGGGCTGGGAATGCCAATGTTGGGGTGAGGTGCTGGCAGACCGGGGCCTACCTCCTCCTGCAGGACATCCCCCAGCCCACACGGAGGGCTTGGGTGCCCGTGACATCTGCAGGCCTGCATTATTCAGAGGAAACTCCGAGCGCCAGGTCTGCAGCACTGCAAACCGGCCAGGTGCTGCTGAAACAGGCGGCAAAGGCACTCAGGCCACAGCCACACCAACTTACCGATGGCCGTGAGGAAGAGCCCGGCCTGGTCAATGGGCATGCTCCCCTCCTCCTCGTAGTAGTTGACGGTGACCTTGGCGGGGAGGGGCACATCGGGAGGGAGAGAAGAGCAGATGTCACAGACCACTTCGGCCGCGACCCCTTCCCTGACTCACACCTCACTGCCTGTCAAGCCGATGCTCCCAGACATGCAAGCCCTCTCCTCCAGGAAGCATTCCTGGGTTGGGGGGCGGGTGCTACTTCTTTCAAAGTATCCCACTAGACAGGGGACTCCCCTCCTCTCAGAGGGCATCCAGGGTGCTGACTGTGCCCTGGTGCATTCTGCTCCCTGCAGGGAGGCCCCGGGTCTCACATGGTGCAGGACTAGTTTGTCTAAGCAACCGGGGTGCAGGGCTGAGGCTGTTTGCTTTGAATAACGCCCAGCGCCATCTCCGCCGTGGGGCACATGGCGAAGTTCATAATCAAAGAACCCAGCGAAGAGACATCTGGTCCCAGCTTGACCCCTTGGGCAGATCGCCCTGCTGCACGGGCCGTCAGCACCCCATTTAGTAACGAGGAGACCAAGGACGTTGGGGGGCGTGCCTTCCCGTGACTCTAACATCTCACTTGGCAGCCTACAGGGCTAACCTTCCACGAACCCATCCTTCCGCGGGCTGGCTTCCAAAACGGTAGCCGCCGGCCACAGGTGGGTTCCGAGCACATAAGTGGGGCAAATCCGATTTGAGGTGTGCTGTGTGGTGCGCACTTGGTCCGAAAAAGAACGTAAGCTAGCTCATTAATTTTTTTTACGTTGGTATCATGTCAAAGGGTGATACTGTGATCTATGGAGTTAAGGAAAACACATTGCGAAAATCAAGGCCACCTGCTGTTTCCTTCTGCTCTTTTCAGTGTGGCCACTGGACAAGTGGTCCTGGTGTGTGTGTGACTCCCATTCAGTGCGCACTGGGTGGCACTGGTCTAGCTCGGCCCCTGGGTCCTGCCGCCCCCGGAGGACCTCACCCGCTGTGGTACCTTGTCACTGCTGGCCTCGGTGCTCGCCTGGCTCATGGTGACCCGCAGCGTGGTGCTGGGCGACAGAAGCCAGCGCTGTTTGCCGTTGGTGGCCACCTCCTCGGCCTGCCCGTCTCGCACCACCTCCACCCGCACGCGCTCCGAGTGCTTCAGGCTGAAGGTCTGGGCCTCGGCCGGGGCCGCGCTGCAGGGAGAGAGGAGAGCGGGTCGGAGGAGGCGATCCTTGGCAGGTGGGAAAGGGGGTTCAGAGAAAGACTCCTGGGGGGGGGGACAAGGTGGCAAGTGCGCTTCTGGGGCCCCTGAGGGACCTGGCTGCATTGCCATCACCTGGTTGTGAGGAGGGCCCTTGGTAAAAACAGATTCCTTGGGCCCGTCTTGTACCCACTGGGTCAGAACGTTGGAGGCATGGCTTCCTCATGCTTCTGATGGGCACCGCGTGGTCCCTTACGGGTGCAGGCACGAGGCCCAGACCAAGGAACGAACTTGATCCAAAGGCAGCGCCCACCTCCCACCCCGCGTCTGAGCCGTGGGCAGAACTTGGTTGAAAGGCGTCAGAGAGCCAGGCGCCCATGTGCTGGGTCTGCCCAGGGAAGGAGCCTGGAACTTAGGTCCTCAGTGGGTTGGGGGGGGGGGGGTTGGCTCTGTCACAAAGATCCCTCCCACCGCAACTTTCTTTCCTAGCTTGGCACGCCCCCTCCGAGAGTTATTGCTAGGGCTTCTGGAGCGGTTTTCTGGGAAAGGCTGATGCACTTGGAATTCTTGAGAAGCCATGAAGATTTCAGGCCGGGAAGTGAACTGGTTTGATCTGGTTGCTCAGCAGGTTTGTGTCCCCCCCACAAATCCACACGTTGAAGCCTTGCTCCCCAGCACGACTGGATTTGAAGACAGGGGCTTTGGGAAGATAATTAAAGTGACATGAGGTCATGAGCACGAGGCCCTGCCTGGCGGGACTGGCCGCCTTAGGAGAAGGGGAAGAGAGATCTTTCCCTGCCCCGCGCACCCGGGCGGCCGGGTGAGCAGCCGCCTGCCAGCCAGGAAGCGTTCCCAGCCTGAGGAGACCCCGCCGCCCCGATCTCAGACTTCCAGCCTCCAGTCCTGGGAGAAAGGATGGTCTCTTTTTAAGCCTGTCAGCCCACGGTATTTTGTTACTGCCTGAGACACTGGTTTAAGGGGAGGTGACAGGAAGGACAGGGAGACTGGAGGAGGAAGGTGCCCAGGGAGGACCCTTTGCTAAATCCAGCCCCAAGGTTACCAGAGGCTAAAGAGGGCTCAGAGGGATTTAGGTGGGATTCTCATGGGATTCGGGACTAAGACGTAGAGGTAAGCGCCAGCCTCAAAGGCACATCCGCTGCCCCGTGGGCCCGGCGCTCCTGGGTTCCCGAACTGCTCTCCGCCGTGGTGGGCATCAGAATCATCGGGGGTGCAGTCTAAATCCTCAGGGTTTTTCTTTCAAGGCTGGAAATTTGTGGGTCCTCTCCCAGGAGAGTCTGGCTGGCAGAGGGGCGGTCTGGCCGGGGCAGCTGCCTATGTAAGCGATGGCCAGAGGTTCTCAGAGTTCAGCGACTTTTCCCGGAGGGCTTGGCTCATGCAGATTGCTGGGCCCTCCCCAGACTTTGAGATTCAGGAGCTCTGGAGTGGGGCCTGAGAATTTGCATTTCTATCCTTCCTTCCTTCCTCCCTTTTTTCCTTTCCTTCTTTCCTCCCTCCTTCCTTCCTTTGTTCATTCCTTCCTCTTTTCTTTCTTCCTTCTTTCCTTCCTTCCTTTCTCTCACTCTCTTTCTCTCTTCCTTTTTTCTTCCTTCCTTCCTTCCTTTTCTGTCTCCCTTCCTTCTCTTCCTCCCTTCCTCCCTCCCTCCCTCCCTTCCTTCCTTCCTTCCTTTCTTTTGAGAAGGAGGGCACAAGTGAGTGAGGGGCAGAGAGAGAATCCCAGGAGGGGCAGAGGGAGAGAGAGAGAAAGAGAAGTGGGACTCGAACTCACGAACTGTGAGATCATGACCTGAGCCGAAGTAAGCTGCTTCACAACTGAGCCACCCAGTTGTCCCTATTGTTTTAGGGACCTGTTGGTGATGCCGGTCCAGGGCTGCACGGTCTAGAGAACCAGTGGTCTAGATGCTGGGCAGTGCCGTCTGGTGGTTAGAGCCCTGGGGAGGCCAAAGCTGTGAGTGGGGGTGTGTCATGGCCACCGGGCAGCGTCTCTCCGAGCCAGGCCACGGACTGCAGGGGCTGCTGGCAAAGACCGCTGGTCAGGGGCTGGCAGCCCGTGCCCGGGGCTGGGGAAGGAGCTTGACCAGGAAGCCCCTCAGTTCATCTCGGGGCCGCTGGGCTGATCTGAGGCCGGACGCTCGTCTGCAGCGGTCTGCTGTCCTCTGTCCACACCCCTCGTTAGGAGAAGCGGAGTCGCAGCCAAAACCTGGGGACCCACTTGCTTCACACGTGGGTTTGAGCCCAATTGTGCCACTGAGTTGCTGAGGGAGACTTGGGTGTGTTCCTTGCACCTTCTGAGTGTCCATATTACTGACTCAGAAGACACCCACCCACACTTCGCCTACCCCCCCTCCTGTCCCACGGGCTTTGACCGTCACCCGTCACAGGGCAGGTGTTGCCATGGGGTACCTGTCCTCTGGACAGCATGCCCCTGAGGGCAGGACCGGCCTCTCCCATCCCCCCTCCTTCAGAGACCAGCGTAGGGCCGGGCACATCACACACACCCCAGCAAAGAGGGCGAGGCTGAGCAGGACAGAGGTGAGCCTTCTAGAAGTGCCGGGTGGCATCGCCCAATGACGCTATCAGCTGGCAAGTGGACGCACAGTTGGAAAGAAGATTTATGTATTTATTAAATGTGTTATCTTTTATGGCAATTGATAAAGGACTGCCATATATGGGAATGACATAAGTTCTCCATTCACTTATTTTTAGAAAAAAAATTTTTAAGTTTGTTTATTTTGAGAAAGAGAGAGAGACTGCACAAGTAGGGGAGGGGCAGAGAGAGAGAGAGAGAGAGAGAGAGAGAGAGAGAATCTCAAGCAGACCCTGAGCTGTCAGCACAGAGCCCAGCTTGAGGCTCAAACGCCCGTGAGATCATGACCTGAACCAAAACCGAGAGTCAGACACTTCACTGACCCAGCCACGCGGGTGCCCCTATTTATTTATTTTTTAAAATAGCCTCCATGACCTCGTGATCGAGAGTCGCATGCTCTACCCACGGAGCCAGCCAGACGTCCTCTGCAAGATCTCCATTTAAAATAAAGTCGGGGGCGCCTGGGCGGCTCAGTCGGTTGAGCGTCCGGCCTTTGATCTCAGCTCAGGTCATGATCTCATAATTTGTGAGTTCGAGCCCCGTATCAGGTTCATCTCCTCTCTCTGCCCCTTCCCTACTCAAACTCTCTCTCTTGTTCTCAAAATAAATAAACTTAAAAAACTAAAATAAATAAAGTTATAAAATGTGAGTCAATGTAAAGAAAAATGTTAATAGTCCTATAGGCAGAATATGTTTTGGGGAAAAAAAAATCAAGCGTCTGGGCAAACTGGTCTCAAGTCAGGGAAATATTCCTCTACCAGAAGTCCCGGCCCTGACCTTCAACTTGCTGGATGCCTTAGGGCAAGGCACTGTGCCTCTGTTTCACCAAATGGAAAATGGGAGCATGACCCCAGCGGGAGGTGGCTGGCAACTGGGGGGCCCAGAGGTGGGCAGGAGGGGTGAGGGGTGAGGAGGGGGGACCCTGAGAAGCTGGGCAGTCTCCCAGCTGGGTCCCCACTTCTGTTTATGCGGAGCCACTATGATTTCATCTGGTTTTATACACTGGATTTCTGCATACGGTTCTATTTAGGGGGGAAGAATGCTTTACAGACTCACAGGCCAGGGTGAATTTTAAGGACCCGACTCTGGCACTTGCTGCTCTAAGCTATGCGTCCTGCCGCCTTTGCTCCTCTGGGCCGGTGGGAAACTGGACGAGGCCCCCAGAGGCTCAGCGGGCTCACGCCTCACCCTGGCTGGCGGTGGAGCTCAGGGCCCCACACCCTCCCACCCCAGCACCAGCCCTGCTCGGAGCTGAGCAAACAGCTATTCTTGGAGCAGCTCTGGCAGAAGCGACAAAGGCGCCCATTGTCCCCTGCGGATCCTGTTGGCCGCCTCCCTCTCCAGGAAGAATCGGCCTCCCAGAACCCATCCCCCAGAAACCCAAGAACTAGGGGCTGCGGGCACCTTGACTGTCCCTGGGGGCTGCAGGGAGGGGCCCAGGATGGTCTCAAGAGAGAGAGTGGGGATAGTGGTGGTGGCCGTGACCTCCCACTTATGGGAAGGAAGCTAAAGATGGCGGGCACAGGACAGGCTTCCTGTCCCTGCGACCACATCTGCTCTGCTCACCATCATATCCCAGTGCCTAGGACAGGGCCACGCTCCATATATACTTCGGGAATAAACGAAGGAGTGAACCCACCCTTCTCGGTTCCCAAAGTGTATTACTGGAGGGATTAAAAAAAATGAAATTAGGGGTGACTGGGTGGCTCAGTAGGTTGAGCGTCCGGCTTCGGCTCAGGTCATGATCTCACAGTTTGTGGGTTCGAGCCCCGCATCGGGCTCTGTGCGGACAGCTCAGAGCCTGGAGCCTGCTCCAGATTCTGGGTCTCCCTCTCTCTCTGCCCCGCCTCTGCTCATGATCTGTTTCTGTCTCTCAAAAATAAATAAATGTTAAAAAAAAAATGAAATCAGGTTACTTGCCGGCTTGCAAATATTCAGGGGTTCCGCTGTGCCAGCCCATATGCCCGACGCCAAACTCTTTAACCTGTTATCCGTCCAGGGACGTTTAGCCACTGGGTCTCGCTTGGCTCTCCAGCCTCAAGCCCTCCTGCGCCTCCACCCTCTCGAGCCTGCACGGTCCCAGCTCACAGTGCACTTTGCAAATGCGGTTCCTTCCCCCCTTCCTTTCCCTGACTTCTCTGCCGGCCAACTGACAATCCCTCTTTGAGGACCCGACGCCATCGACTTGTTGCCACGTTTTCTTTTCCCTTGTCGCTGTTAGCTCCTTGAAGGTAGACGGGTTGTCCTTTCTTCCTGTGTTGGCGCCTGGCTCAGTCTGGGCACACAGTGTGTGAAGGCAGGGCTGGCAGAGGGGGGCTCGCTTATGTGGTCACTCATGCCATCAACACATACTGGCTGATTACCTACGACGGGCCAGGCGCGGTTCTAGGGGCCGGGGGTAGGTTGGCAAAAAAGAGAATGTGTCCCCTGGGCCCATGGAGCATATGTTCTGGGGGGAAGAGGAGGAACTTTCAGTGGATTGGACAGCTTCAACTGTAAGAATGGCTCTAACACAGAAGTATGGGGTGCCACGAAGCCCTGGCATGCAGGTCAAGGAGGGCTTCCTGGAGGAAGTGGCATCGGTGCTGCAATCTAACCCTACGCTCTGAAGAACAGCAAGAATCAACTAGACCAGGGCTCCTGGGTGGTTTAATCGGTCAAGCGTTCGTCTGTTGATTTCGGCTCAGGTCATGATCTCATGGTTCACAAGATTGAGCCCCACATTGGGCTCTGCACTGACGGCGTGGGGCCTGCTTGGAATCCTTTCTCTCTCTGCCCATCCCCTGCCCTGCTTGTGCTCTCCCTCTTGCTCTCAAAATAAATAAATAAACTTAAAAAAATTTAACTAGACCAGTGGATCTTACTTAAGTTTGGAGCGTGTGTCAGCATTAGCCGAAGGACCCGTTAAAATACAGGTCACTAGGGGCGCCTGGGTGGCTCAGTCGGTTAAGTGTCCGACTTCGGCTCAGGTCATGATCTCACAGTTCGTGGGTTCGAGCCCCGCGTCGGGCTCTGTGCTGCGTCGGGCTCTGTGCTGACGGCTAGCTCAGAGCCTGGAGGCTCTTCGGATTCTGTGTCTCCCTCTCTCTCTGACCCTCCCCGGCTCGCGCTGTCTCTCTCTGTCTCTCAAAAATAAATAGAGCATTTACAAAAATTTTTTAAAATACAGGTTACTAAGCCATCCTGTCTCTGACTCAGATCTGGGATGGAGCCTGAGAAACTGCGTTTCTTTTTCTCCCCCGGATCTGTGGAGGGACAACTGACACATATAACTGAGTATATTCAAAGGGTCCAGCGTGGTGGTTTGCTACACATACAGGTTGTGGAATGAAACTGTGTTTCTTTCTTTTCTTTGTTTGGTAATTCATTGAACGCCAGATTAACAACAGTTATCTTCAAAAGTTATTACAGCCAATGTGCTATCGTTTCTCGAGGTTGATCGGATACCTAGGATCGCAGACCCTTCCCACCCAAGAGGCGGCCCATCGTTCATGCCCAGCACTTGCGAAACCAGACCTAGGGAAGGAACGGGCGTCTGGGGACACAGGCGTGGTCTTAATATAGCGTATGGTTAGCCTGGAAACTGCCTCTCTAACAAGTTTCCCGATGCTGCTGCTGCTGCTGGTCCGGGGACCACAGTTTGAGAACCAATGAGTTGGATACAGAGAGGAGGAAGAGGGGCAGAGATTTCCCGGCAGCACAGGCAGCCTGGGTGGCTGAGCGGATGTTAGCCTAGCGCCATTGGGGACGGAGGGAGATGAGGGTGGCCACAGGCTGTGACACAGGGGAGGGAGGTGGTGGGAGGAGAGGGCCCAGCTCACGGCAAGGAGCTGTTCCCCTCTGTGGGCACTGACGGAGTCTAGGCTGGGACGACATGATCATCTTTGCACTGTAGACAGATCGCCCGGGGTGCAGAGTGGGGAATGGATTTCACAAGAGCGAGTGCGGAAGTGAGGGGGCCCAGTGAGGAAGTGACGGAGCTGTCCAGGTGAGTCATGATGGTGGTGTGGGACGAGGCGGTGGCCCTGGACATGGAGAGACGTGGCTGGGGTCAGACAAGGGAACTTTGAGCAAGCCTGGGATGCAGTGCCAGATGTAGAAGAGGGAGGTTTACTGAGCCTGAGCCCCACCAATGTTTTACGATGGCCTCTGACCAGCCAGTCAGCCTCTCTGATCTTTGCTTCGACAGTGGGAAGGGTCACCCGCTTGGCCTCAGAGGGCTGGGGTGCCCACACAGCCCCAGGCGTGAGGGCATGGCGTGCCTGCTCCTGGCTGGCATCGGGCACTCCTGGCTTATCCACCTGTCCCGGGCCTCGTTAACACCAGGCGGGGATCACCCCCACAGTGAGCCCAGCTCCTGGCGGTCTGGGTGTGACATCCTGCCCCCGGGTCTCTGCAGGAGTCCGAGGGGGCTCGTGGGTGCCAACTTGGCACGCGACCCCAGGGCCAGCACCCTCGAGGGGAGGGATGAGGGGAGGAAGGCAAAGCCTCCAGCTGGTGCGATGAGGGCTGGAGACAGGGATGGGTCTGTGTTCAGCCAGCCCCCCCCTCTGTGCCTGGTGACCTCGGCAGCCTCTCTCAGGAGGCAGTGGTGCTTCCACCGCCCCTCTCCTTAGGGCAGAAACAATCTCACCTGTGGTCACTCCCTCCCCAGACACCTTCAATGGCTCCCCACTGCCTACGTAACAAAGTCTAACGTCCGAGCCTGGCGTAGAAGGTCCGGTTTGAGCCCGCGGACTCTCCAGCCTCACACTCTAGGCTATGGAGTCTATGCCCTTTCTGCCCCGGTGTCCCCCCTGTCCCGCCAGGTACCTCCTCCTACATGGCATGTCCTGGTCATGCTGTGCACCCCGTCCACCCTTCAGCTTGGTTGCCTCCTCCTCCAGCAAGTCTTCCCTGATGCCATCTGCCAGGACCCCTCCCTCCCTCCCCTCTGTTGGTGCTTTGAACCGTACTCAAAACAAACGCTCACCATTTCTTTCCCAGGAGTATTATGGATGTTGTGAGGCCATAGCTCATTACTGTTCTGCTAAAAGGACACTAAGCCCAATGTTACTTCGTGACAATGACTTACGGAGTATTTATCACGTGCCAGGCACTGTTCCAGGCCCTTGCCTCATGTGGCCTCGGTCCATCCTTCCGACACCCCTTGAGGGCTGTATCAGTATCATCCCATTTTACAGATGGGCGTGTTGAGACCCGCAGAGGGTGAGCACAGGCTCTGAGCCTCAGGGACGGGGTTGGCAGAGTGTGAGGTAAATTCAGGCTCTCGGAGCTCTGGCTCTGGCTGCTCCCTTCCTGGGAGGATCCATGGGTTACGGTCCTTCCCTAAAGGTCCTCAAGCGGAGGGGGACGGGGGAGTGCCAGGCCTGGCTCAGGACAAGGGCAAACAAGAATGAGAGTCCCTTAGGGACCCCTAGAGCTGCCTGCTTATTTTGTAGGTGGGGTCAGAGGCCCAGAGAAGGGACACCGAAGGCTGGGGTGAGTGACTTAGACAGTCAAAGCCCCCGGCCGTGGGGTCTGGCAAGAGGCGGGCCGAGCTGCCTCTGAAAACCGGCCTCCCCTGGGATCTAATAGGTGTGTCGTCCAGCTGGGGCGGGGGTGGGGGTGTGTGACACGCTGGTGAGCCTCTGTCACCATGCTCCCAACCTGATGCAGGGCCCCGTGGGCAAGGAGAGAAGGCTCTCGGGGACCCCAGCTATGCAAGCCGAGCTGGACACACAGGGTACCAAGTCTTCCTTAGAACCCAGCCCTCTGCCTCCACCCTCCCCCCCCCCCCCCCCCCCCCCCCCCCCCCCCCCCCCCCCCCGCCCTGGCCCAGGAACTAGCCTGAAACCAGAGCCCCCGGGCAGCTCCTGGCCAGGCCTCCGCTTTAGGGTTGAGAGCGCTAGGTGCTGTTCTAATTTATGAGGCCTCCTGACTTGGCCTGATTCCTCCTACCGTCATTCTCTTAGGAGCAAGCGCTGCTCTGGCCAAGCTCTGGCTACACGCCCTTGACCTTCCACTGGCCAATCCAACAGCTCTCATCCCCGGGGGCCGGGGGTGGAGCGCTCAGAGCCCAGGGACAGGCCAGTCTCCATGCATCACTGACCACATCCACCCATTCATTTACTCAGTGAAGGAGCCCTTCATTGACTTGAGGGCTGGAGGTATATGGGAGTAAGGAAGGCAGCCGGGGTGGAGGAGGACAGGCCTGAAACTTAAGTCTCAGAAGGCAGCCCAGGAGAGTGGTCGGGGGCCTGGGCTCGGCTCCGCCACCATTTTCCAGCTGGACAAACATCCCTTACCTCAGTTTCCCCAACTATAAAAGGGGGCTAGGGGCGGTAGCTAACTCATAAAATTGTTGGGAGGTTTCAACACATGTAAATTAATAAATACATGTGAGATGAGGATGTGTTAGGTAGGCAGTCTGGTGGGAATAAGTGGTCAATAAATGTTAGCTAGTAATATTAAGTAGAAAGATCTGCAAAGAAGAAAAATGGTGCCGAGGTGGAGAGCGCCTGGGGCCACCAAACGAAGGTAGTGACGAACGCAGCCCAGAGGAGGTGATATCCGAGCTAAACCTGGATGAATGAAATGTCAAGCTTGCAGAGGCCTGGGGGATAGTCCTCCAGGCAGAGGGAATGGCATGTGCAAAGGCCCTGTGGTTTGAATGAGCTTGGTATGGTCAAGAGCTAGTAGGATCCACAAAACCAATGTGGACACAGTGGAGTGTGTGCAGGGTAGCTGGCAAAAGATGGGATCAGTGAGGCAGGGCCTGGCACTCTAAGGGAAGGGGAGACCAGGGTCCCCCAAGTCTCCTTTGCTTCTAACTGGATTGCAGACTCTCCCTGGCCTTTGTCCTAATGATATTTTCTAAAACGCTCATACCAATCAAGGAACAGAGAGGGAGCCTGCGCAGAGTCGAGGGCATAGGATGGTGAATTTTGGTGCTCCAGGCTCTTCCCCAAAGTGGGGTACAAATCTGTACCCCTCCCAATTTCCCCAGCATTTTACTGTGCCAGCTTGTCCTGCCCTGGTACCCCCTCTTCCTATCTTCTGCCAGAAAGTGATGGGTAAGATCTGGCCAGGAAACATGGCTGGTCAGCCTCTCCCCTGGGGTGTGCCGGAGGAGGGGGAGTGGGACCATTCCCACCCTCCCCCATCTCATTTAGGGGATCACTCTGCAGAGGCAAGAGATGATTGTCAACATCATCCGTGCCCTCAAGCTCCTGCAGGCTTCAGGATACGGATCCCGAGCTTTCTCCACCAGAGCGAAGGAGGGGACACTGCCCATCCCCCGGGACGGCATCAACCAAGGGGGGGGTAGGGGATCTGTCTTCACGACCTGGTCTGTGGTCAGTGGGAGAGTCAGGCAGAGGGGGATCACCCCGTCTTTTGATTCTAACTAAGGTTGCCCTTTCTCTAATCCCTCCCAGTTCTGGGGGTGTCTCCGCTGGGAGGGTGAGTGAGGAGGGTGCCGCTGCTCTCTACCCTCTCTAGCTTGAAGCCAGCACCGGGTGGGGGCCCGGGCAGCCCCAGTGCGGAAGCAGCTGCCGGCTAACGGGACCATCGGGGGAGACGGTGCGGGCAAGGTGTAACATGTGCCAGGCCTAAGATAAGATGTTTGGGAGGGAGAGAAGGGAACAGAAAGTTCCTTTAACAACGATCGCAAAGCAAATCTCTAGATAAAAATCCCCACTTCCTTTTTTCTGTGCATTTACTCCTAGCCAGTGCCCAGAATGTGCCTGGGTCAGGGCGCCCAGCCCCAAAGGCTCAGTGTGGCTGGGGGAGGGGGATCAACCGTAGTGTCTGCTGAGCAACGGGGCGGGGAGGCCCCCACCGTGTGTCTGGGGAGAGGGGCCGAGTGTGCATCTCAGGAAAGGGGGTCCCAAGCCCGTGGGAAAGGGGGGTGGGTGTGGAGACATGTTCATTCTCCTTTGTCACTCAGGACTGAGGAGTCAAAAACACTCCCTTACTAACTGGGCCCAGGGTCCCCCAGGCCTTGCTCCTTGACGCCTCTGCAGAGACTCGGGGGGCGGGGGGGGGACATCATGTGGGGTCCAGAGGCAGACCTGCGTCTGGGTCCAGAAGGACTCATTGGGAAGTGCAGGGTTGAGACGGGGGCGGGGGGAGCGGAGTGTCTGGGGGCAATGGAGGCTAGAAGGGCCAGGCTAAAGGGCCACCCCGTTCAACCTGCGAGTCTTAAGGTCACACAGGATAGAGTGGAAGCCAGACAGACCTGGACCTGCGTCCTACGTGACATCGGGCGACTGGCCTCACCTCTCTGGGCCTCACTTTCTTCATCTACAAAATGGGATGATCTCAGCACGACCCCCAAGGTCTGCGGTGAGGAAGATATGAGATAATGCATTTGGTTTCTAAGCGCTCCCTAATTCCGTCATTACTGATACTGACGCTCTTAATGCTGCAGATGTGAGGAGGGACGGCAGCACCGACAGCCCTGGCTCCTTCCTTCTGGAAGGGGCTTCCTTCCACTAGACCAGCGGTTCTCAAACCTGGGGGTGATTCTGCCCTCCCGCAGGGACATCTGGGATTATCTGAAGCCATTTTTGGCTGTCACAATCGCAGGGGCCTTGCTACTGGGGTTAGAAGCCAAGGGCTGTGGCTAACCATTCAGCCCCCTCTCCTCCCAGCAAAGAGCGGTCTGGCTCCAAGTGCAATAGCGCTGAGGTTCAGGACCTCTGCTCCAGACCCGTGCTGTTCAGTACAATGACAACTGCCTCCCCGTGGCTCTGAGCACCTGAAACTCGGGGAGACCGCACTGAGATGTGCCGCAAGTATAAAAGACACGTTGGATTTCGAAGACTTAGTATGAAAAAGACAATGTAAACTATCTCATTAACCATTTTTGTATTGATTACATACTGCAGTGCTAGTATTTGGGATGCATTAGGTTAAAGAAAATATATTATGAAAATTGGAGGTGCCTGGGTGGCTCCGTTGGTCTCAGCTCAGGTCGTGATCTCACAGGTTTGGGAAACGGAGCCCCGAGTTGGGCTCCGTAGAGGCTCATAGAGCCCGGCTGGCTAAGATCCAAGAAAGAAAGATTTGCAGCCTGGGAAACGGCTGGTTGAAAAGCAGCAAAGCAGACCACGAAAACCAGGTGTTTGACACTTGAAATGTCAAGCCTGAGAAGAGCCAGACCTTAACTGTGAATCAACGTTTTCCCACTGGGTAAACAATTCATCTAAAGTAGAAAGACAACCCGCTTCCTATGATGCCTACTTTGCCCCGTCAAGGTCCGCTCGCCTGCCTGCATGTCACTACCCGGATTGTGTTCGTCACCCAAAAACTTAGGAACGTGCTTTGATCCTGCTTTTGAAACTGTATTTCTTTCCCCT
The DNA here is from genome assembly GCA_004023785.1 of Mungos mungo. Lineage (NCBI taxonomy): Eukaryota > Metazoa > Chordata > Mammalia > Carnivora > Herpestidae > Mungos > Mungos mungo. The sequence continues at coordinate 7,171 of PISW01006154.1, read as the reverse complement.
GCAGCCTTTGAGATGTACTGAGAAGATTCTCAACAAAAACTAGAGAAGAGCTTTGCTTGGGGCTATTGCCAAGCTCTGGGCCCCCTTGCTCTCTCCTTCCTCTGATTCAGGAGCCTGGAGTAATCTGTCATTCGCTGGCCCAGGATTTGCTGATCAAACCCAGCAGGGCTCTGGGCTGAGAGCAAGGAGCCTGCTTGGGATTCTCTCTCTCCCTCTCTCTTTGCCCCTCCCCAGTTTGTGTGTGCGCGCACACTCTCTCTCAAAATAAATACTTTATTATGAAAATTAATCCCACCTCTTTATTTTTAATGTTTTATTTATTTTTGAGAGAGAGACAGAGAGAGACAGAGTAAGAGCGGGGAAGGAGCAGAGACAGGGAAACACAGAATCCAAAACAGGCTCTAGGCTCTGAGCTGTTAGCACAGAGCCCGACGCGGGGCTTGAACTCATGAACCATAATATCATGACCTGAGCCGAAATCGGATGCTTAACCGACTGAGCCACCCAGGCCCCTCACACCTCTTTATTTTAATCCTAAAAAATGTGGCTACGAGAAAATGAAAAATTTAAACACGTGGCTCAGTTTGTGGCCGGTATCCCGTCTCTGTGGGACCGTGCGGGTCTAGACCGCACCTCTTCTCTTGGGGGTTTTGGAGTCTTAAGGGAAGTGCAGTTGGGGGTGTGGGTCATGGTGGCAGTGGCTGCTTTCTGGAGAAAGGCAGAGGGAGGGTGAGTCCACACCTCCCAGATCACTCCCCCCATGCCCGCCCCGCCCCCCGGGGCTGGGCCTCTCTCTGCCAGGACGAGGCAGGAGGCCTGAGAACACGGCCCCTCGCTTCTCCCCATCCCCCCTGCGGAGGCACCATGCCCGCCTTTCAGGCGACAGCAAAAGGGCCCCAGTGAACGAACAGGCGGGTATGGGGGCAGCTGAGGCTTAGGGACCTGAGTGCCCTGGCTGCCTGCCCACTCCCTGGCAGTGCCCAGCTTCGGGCTGGGGGCAGGGAAGGGAGGGGAGCTCTCCCAAGCACTGAGGTCTGGACCACAGGCCACTATTGTGTTACGACCCTTGGAGACCGCCCCTGAGGTTTCCATGCAGACAACTGAGGCCAGGGGCAGATGAGTGGGGAGGGTCCCTCGTCTGCTCAGTGACCAGGACCTTCGCCTTCGTGGAAGGAGGCAGGGACTTAATGGTATCAGGGTGGCCGGTGCCTGCTGAAGAGGTGGCAGGAGATTGGGTGGGCAGGGCTGCCAGGGCCAGCGGAGGTGACAGAGGACGGGCTGGGGAGGGTGTGTGGGAAGACGCAGGGATGGCCTGCAGTCAGGGTCTTGGGAGGCGGGGTGCTCCAGATGACAGGTGACTTGGGAGCAACAAGTCACACCGGCATCTCCAGCTCAGCTCAAGGCACAGAGAGGTTAGGGGACTTGCCTAAGGTTACCAGCATGGGGTCCCACCTTAGAGTCGGGCACGCTCTCTCCTGTTGGTACTGACCCCTCCAACTCTAGCAACAAGAAACATTTCACATGCTTGCTGTGACAGAATGGTCACAGAATGACCCTCTCTGGACCCTCTCCACCTTTTCACTCACACCAGCCACACCTTCCCAAGGATGCCCCACAGAATGCAGGAGACTGACCATTGGACTTGCCCGCTTCCTGAGGGCTGGGGGCCGTGGGGGGGCATGACCTCAATCCCCCGCCATGTCCTGCTGTCTCAGAAATCCTGCACCCCACCAAAATTTGTAGGCAAGTGAAGACGGGGAGGGAACAGGGTCCAGAATCAGGGCCGCTCTTCTGACAAAGACCCCTGCTTCTGCACCCTCCAGACTGGCAGAATGAAGTCCTTCCCAACCCCAGGGTGAAGTCAGGGGAAGGCATTCGGGGACATGGAGCTCACAGCCAGTGCCTAGGGACTAGCAGCCCCCACAGGGCGAAATTGGAGCCTGAGCAACCCCCAGGGCCAGATTCCGCTTCAGGGCAGCTCCCCTCTGGCCTGGCCCCAGTCCTCTCTCCCCGCTCCCCTGCAAATCCTGGGGGAAGCTCAGCTGATTTGCGGTGGGTGGTGAGTCAGGAGGGTCTGAGAGGAAGGGGAGGGCCTGGTGGGAGAAGGGAGGTGCTGAGGAGAGAGGATGGTGGGAAGACTGGGGGTATCTCTGAGGTTGTCCTGGGAACGGGGCTGGAGAGGGTCAGACGAGGGAAGACTGGAGTACAGGGGAGGGGTTCTGGGAAAGGGGTGGGGAGGGAGCTGGGTCTGTGTGAAGGTCCCAGGATTTGGGGGAGGCTGTCAGTTTGGGGGCGGTCAGGTTTCTGGGTGAATTTCTTAGTTTTTCTGGGGGCAGTGGCCGTGGCCTCGGGATGCGGAGCAACTCGAGCTGGAGGAAGGCTGTCACGTCCCCGAATCCCAGGAGGGTCTCGGGCCGTCGCGGTGGCCCTGCTCACCTGTAGACATCGGTCCAGAGGTGCGTGCCCAGCACGTACACCGCCTCCACGCGGCTCCCGTACTGCAGCCGCACGGTCCGCTCCTGCTGCATCTTGCCCAGTGGCCGGCCCGGTGCCCGTCCTCGCTCCTCCAGGTCAGGTCCTCCCGGAGCACCTGCCGCAGGGAAGCCCGTTCGGACTGCCTGAGGCTCTGCGGGGCGGGGCGGCTTATGTGCCGCCGGTGGGCGGGGCGACGGCTGGGCCACGCCCCCAGCCCTCCCGCGCGCATGCCCCGCCCCCCCTCCCCGGAGCCGGTAATCCGGGTGAAGTCAGCGGTTGCCAATTTCCTCCTTTCCACGCTTGCTTTGCTCACTCAATATTGTTTCAGTGGGCTCCCAGCTGCCGGGCGCCCTCGGTTTTTCAGGGCAGACAGTGCAACCGTGGAGCTGTCAGGGGGTCGAGGACCGGAAGCGGTGGGAGCCCAGAGGGAGTGGGTGCCCTAACCCGGCCTGGGGGCCCGGACCTGAGCCTTCCTAAAGGAGGCTTTTGCAAACTCAGGAGGAAGGGAGGCGAGGGAGTCAAAGCCAGGAAGCCAGATGCAAGCTGACATCCCTCCACCCACCTGACAGTCTGGGAACATGGGGTGGGGGGAGGGGAACCCAGCAGCCTCCAGGGTCAGGACACTAAACCAAGGCATTGGTGAGTGGGTGGGCGCTGGGGCCTCGGCTTCTTCAGCGAGGAGCGGTCGGGTGTGGAAGTGAAAAGGGCCATTCTGGCTGTGGAAGCCAGAGGTGCCCCGGGGCAACGAGGGATGGGGGTGGGGTGGATGAAGACCCCAGGTGGGGCTGTGTGGGGTGGGGGAAGCGGGGATTGATTGGAGCAGCGGTTGTGGGGTATTGATGTTCCAAGGGAGGGACAGTGAGGGGCTCCATTCTGGCCTGGGCTGCTGGGCGGAGGAGGTGCCACTGCAGGGGTCAGTGTGTGTCTTGTGGAGGCTGAAGCTTGGGACAACGTCCAGAGGGAGCCCAAAGCAGCACCCCCCCCATCTCAGACCCTCCCCGCTCTGAAAGTAAACCACGGCCTATCCAGATAATCCAGCCAGCTATGACTAAGTGTTCCTTGGAAGAGGGGACCAGAACTGGGGAGGGGGGGCAGTGGACAGAGGTTATAAGAAGGAGGGGACAGGTTGGAGGGGCTGTTTGTTTAAGAAGAGGGCAGGACTGCTGGGGGGATGGGAGCCCTGGGAGGGGGTGCACCTGAGTCAGAGGGTTGAGGCTCACAAGTGCCCAGAGCTGAGACACACCCAGCCCCTGACCCCATCAACTTTCTCAAGGCACCCCAAATTAGGAGATGGTGGAGCCCAGCTGCTCAGGGATAGCAGGATCTGGGAGGAATATGGGTGGAGAAAGGGGAAGGCCTGAGTTGGGCTGGGGAGGGGGGGATGTGCCCTCAAAGGCTCACAGACCAGGGAGATGCTGGTAACTTCTTCTTTTTTTTTTAATTTATATTTTTAATGTTTTATTTATTTTTGATACAGAGAGAGACAGAGCATGAGAGGGGGAGGGACAGAGAGAGAAGGAGACTCAGAATCTGAAGCAGGCTCCAGGCTCTGTGCTGACGGCTAGCTCAGAGCCTGATGCGGGGCTTGAACCCACGAACGTGAGATCTGACCTGAGCCGAAGTCAGAGGCTTAACCGACTGAGCCACCCAGGCGCCCCAGATGCTGGTAACTTCTAATAGGCTCCTGGCAGTGCCGAGGGAGCACATCATCTGGTCAGGAGAGAGCTTGGCGGTAGCTGGGCACCTTGGGCACTTTGGAGCTGACTTTGAGGGTCCCCCCAGGTGGGATCCTGTCTGGGGATCCCTCTAGTAGAGTCACTTTAGAGCCCATACCCTGTGGCAGATATGGGCCGTATGCTGGGGGTTCCGCCTTCCTGGGGTCATAGAGCATGACACCCTCATCTCACCCACTGGGAAACAGAATTGGGGGGCATTGCACCCTCACCAAGGCCCCGGCAGGTCACGACAGGAGCAGCATAGTGGTAACGTCAGGCAAGAGGTGGTGATTGACAGCAGAGAGGGAATAGCAGCCAGCCCTTACTGCGTTCTTTCTGGAATATGCCGGGCACGGCTCCAGCGGCCCTTTTCATGTATTAGAATTAGATCATCGTACCCTCCCAATTAACCCTGCCACCTTACACACGAAGAAAGGGAGCTGCACAAAGGTTAAGGAATTTGGCCTCCGTCTCCTAGCTCCCAAGAGTGGCGGAGCCAGGGTAGGACTTGTGTGGCCCCTGGTAGGCGGACAGGGGCAGAACAGGCAGGAGCAGAGAAGGGACATTGTCTTAATTTGTAGATGTAGAAACACAAGTTCTAGTCCCCTTGTGGGGCCTGCCTCTGCGGAGCCTTGGACAACGCACCCTGCCGTTTGGAGCCTTGTTCTTCTCATCTGTTAACGACTGATCTCTCAGCACAGACGGGAGGATGACATCCATGGAACACCAGCACGGTGCCTGACCTGAGGCAAACACTCGAGAGATGAGACTCCCTGTCCTTAAAAAATTCCAGCCCGGGGCACCTGGGTGGCTCAGTTGGTTAAGGATTCGACTTTAGCTCAGGTCATGATCTCACGGTTCATGGGTTCAAGCCCTGCATCGCGCTCTGTGCTGACAGCTCAGAGCCTGGAGCCTGTTTCAGATTCTGTGTCTCCCTCTCTCTGGTCCTTTCCCTGCTCACACTCTGTCTTTCTCTGTCTCAAAAATAAATAAATATTAAGAAAATAAATTCAAACCTGGACCCAGCGGACCCGCACTCAGGGCTCCTGCCCTTGGCTCAGGGCCTGGTTGGTGTGAGGAGGGGTGGGGGCTCCCGGTGCCCAAGGGTTTAAAATAGCTGAAGGGGTCACAGCTGTTGGTGGATTCAGGGCCGGAGGTCTCGCGCATCACGGCCGCTCCCTCCACTTCCCTGGGGGCCGGAAGAGCCGCAAGGCATCTCATTGTGCCTTTTGGGGAATGCCAACAAAGGGCGAGCTTAGCGTGGGCCGGTTCCTGGCACCAACTGGCGCCCACACCCCTGACTCCGGCTTCCGCCAAGCATGTGGCTGGAGAGCCGGGGCTGGAAGGGCTCCTCTGAGCTGTTCCGTGCGTCAGTCCTTTCCTGGGGGTCTCTGTGCCCCTCTGTGCCAGGCCTTGGGGAGGTGACGCGGACATCTCATGGGCTTGCTTCAAGGACAGCGACAAGCTCACCCAGGGCATCATTCATGCTAGGGTTTAAAAAGACAGATATACGAGTAATTTCTGATTAGCGCTGAAAAATAAAAAAAGTGCGATCACCCATGACCTCAGCACCGGAGACACCACCGTGAGGTTTTTTTGAGCATGATCCCGCCCAGAGGCTGTCCGGTGCTGCTGTGGGTGACCTCACTGGCTTAGCCCTCAGGCTCTGCCAGGAGCCGCCCTGAGGGCTTTGCACCTCTTAGCTCATTTAATCCTCCAACAACCCAGTGAGGCGGGAGCTATTATTATTCCCAATTTGCACGGAGGCACCAACTGGCCTGGCGGTGAAGAGCACGCACGGCCTTTGGACTTGGCAAAGCTGGGGTCAAGTCCAGTTCTGCCCCTCGCTGGCTAGGAGACCTCTCTGGACCTGGGCTTCGTGTTCCTTATAGGAGAAACCGGGAGCCCGCAAGGTTGTAAAGAATAGTGAGGTGATACACAGAGTAAAATGTTTAGCGAATCAGAGCCCAGCTCAGACTAAGTCCAACAGATGGAGACACACACACACACACACACACACACACAAATCCAACATGGACCCAGGGACCCTCACTCTGGGTTCCTGTCCCTGGCTAGGGGGCTCATCATTTAAAATATAGAAATATATTTTAAGTTTTTGTAAGAACAGGCTTCTGACTGTACATGCCATTCTAGAACACACTTTAAAAATCTCTGCAATTTGTGAGGAGCGTGCATTCCTAGGGTGCAATCATCATCCCCATTCCTATGTCCAGAACTTCAGAGTTTGCAGATTAAAGCAAGGTTCTGATTGATTACCCAAGGAGAAGGGAAGGGATCAGAGCGAGGTCACCCAGCCAGACAGCAAATGGAAGAATGCAGGGTAGGGAGTGGATGATATTTAGTGAGCACCACTGTGTGCCAGGTTGCACCAGGCGCCAGGTGGTCTGAGATGTGAAAACAAACAGCTGAGGCCATTCTTAGGAAGAGGAGTGCCCTTGATCGCTGCTTTGGTGGAAAGACTTTTCTCTACCTTTCAAGATTCCTGTGGCTGGTCTAAGAATCCAACTGAATGAGACAGATTCACGAGAAAATCAAACAAAGTTTAATAGCACGTATAGCTTCTGTTTACATGGGGGAGGTTCAGGAGAACTGAGTAACTCCTGAAATGGCTGAAGCCATCACCTTAAATACCATCTTCAGCTAAAGACAAAAGAAGAAGGACGCCTGGCTGGCTCGGTCAGTAGAGCATGCACCTCGATCTTGGGATCATGAGTTCAAGCCCAGTATTGGGTGTCAAGATTCCTTTAAAAAAATAAAGAAGATGTTGGAGTTGAGAGTCAGTTATGGGAGGGGAGCAGGAAAAGCACAGACAACGAGGGTCAGGTTGTTATGCAGATTTAGTCCATGCCTTCTCCACGGATAGAGTTTCTAGAGCTTTAGAGTCAGCCCCCTTTCCTGGTACAGTGAGGGAGACACCCTTACACATAAAGATTTCTCTGATAAATAGGAAATGTCTCTTA